>WEKX01025932.1:132500-168897 GCA_013390025.1 Pitta sordida | reverse complement strand
TTTAATTCTGAATTATCGGCGATAATCTGTGTCGTCACTGTGTCACCTTTAGGCTCCATTCATTCCATCTCCGGCTGCGGCTGTGTGACAGGTCGCCGTGCTGTTCTGCCGTTAATGAAAACAAATCCTGTTATTGGGGAGTTTTGTGGTTTGGGTTTTTTTGGTTTGTTTCTGTTGCAATGGACAAACAGCCCCCTCAGCACAGGGTGGGTCAGGGGGGCTCTGAGGGCACAGGAACTCCCGTGTCCATCCCAGGAGTGTCCTGTGCTCTGCCAGGGAATAACTTCTTACACCAGACAACTCCAGTATGAAACCACGAGCTGTGAAATCATTGAACGCTTCATGCCCGCTGGGCCTGGGTTGGTGTTCCCTGGGTTGTTCCTCCTGATGTTCTCTGAGTTTCAGTGGAATTTCTGCTGATTCCTTCTTCCACGGATGGGAAGAGCCGGCGTTTTTCCCCGTGGAGTGAACGTGCCTGGTGTGTGTTCCCATTGCTCCTGGAAGCCCTTTTTGCATCTCTGGATAATGCCAGGGAAGAAATGTCAGTGGAGGGAAGATAAATGTGCTGCGTTGGCCGTTGTCTCTTAAAGGAAAATGAGCTTATTTCTCATTTTTAAAGAATTTTGCCTTCGGGCCCTTTCAGAACTGTGGAGTTTGTTTCATTTCTGATTTTAGCCAGAGGAGGCTTTTACAGGAATTGGGGTTTAAGGCAGTCGGTGGCCTCTGCATAAATGGGTGTTGCTGATGGACCAAACACACCTCCTGGACAAGTTCATCTTGCCAGCTTTGCCATCGAGAGCTGATGATACACTCAGTCTTCTTTTTTCTTCCTAAAGGAAAAAGAGGGGGGAAAGGAATTTAAAACTCAAGCTGAAATTGTCTTTTGCTGCTCCTATACAACCCCATTTTAACCCAAGGCCAGTTGTGTCAGGGTTGTAGCCATTTCTTATTTTCACTTGCAAGGAAAGTCAGGTTTCCCCTGTGTTTGTGAGCTGGCGTTGCTTCTTGTTCTATCAAAAAGCAGATTTTTATGAAATGATACAATAGAATAGTGGGGAAACGTGCCAGGGAAGGCTTGGGCAGCAGCCTGAGAGCATGGATCTGTGTGAACACCCTCAACTTCTGATGGTATTGTCACCCAACATCTCTCCAATTACACTGCCAGCGATCAGGTTTTACTTAAAATGTGCTCCCAGTGGAGAGAAGTGACACAGTTGAGTCTTTGTCCTGCTTTTGGTCCCAATTCCATGGAGAATAACACACGGAAAGGTAAATACAGTTCTAGACACTCCTTGGCCCAAGTTTATTAATTAAATGAGGGAACTTTTGCTCATGTCATCACCTGGTCTCGTTGAAGCAGGAGCCCTTAATTTCCCAGCTGTTGTCTGGGATTGAGGGATCTGTGGGTTTGTTGCTGTGGGCTGAGGTGCCCGAGTGGGGGATGCTGTTCCCATGGACGTGTCTCCATCCTTGTTTTTCCAGCAGCAGAACTGAAAGCCTGGCAGGACAGCGATGGCTTTTCCCCCAGGATTTGAACATGGAGGCCACAGGGACAGACGAAGTGGAGAAGATAAAGTCCAAGTTCATGTCTGCATGGCACAACATGAAATACAGTGAGTGCAGCAGCGGGTGGTGAGATCCTGTCTCCAAGGAAAGGAGTGGAACGTTTCTTGTTGACATAAGCAGGGTCATGGTTCAGAAATGTAACTAATTGATGATAAAAGTGCAGTGTGACCCTTGAAACAATTTTGCCTTTGATACTGTAAACAGCCTGTCTAAAAACCCGTATCCAGCTTTTCATTTTTCAAATAAATTTGCATAATTTTTCTTTTAGAAGACTCGCTTTGAAAACAGTAAATACCTTGTATAAACGACAGCATTATTTCTTAGACTTTTAAACAGGGATAATATGCACAAAGTTGTTTTGGTTTTAAATGTACCTTCCTAGAAAAAACAGGAGATACAATCTGCACCCAAGAATTTCCTTCACAGGAATACATAGTAACCACTCCACCCTAAATGTGATTTTTTTATGAGGCCCAGCCTCACCTTCAATCCTTTTGTTGGTTTTTTTTTTTAATTTCCCTGTCAAGGGTTACCTTGGGCTTAACCAGGTGCTGTTGGCAATTCATTTCTTGAGCACTCCAGCCCCAAATTTGTGTTTGTTTTGCATCTGTTTTAGGTTGGGTGTTGAAAACAAAAACTTACTTCAGCAGAAACTCTCCAGTCTTTCTGCTGGGCAAATGTTACCACTTCAAAACTGAGGGTGAGTACAGAGCACGTCACTCAGTCTGGTCTGGCTCAGCAGGAGTTAATTGTTAATTGTCATTAACAACTACTAAATTCAAAATGTAAATATGAAAAGCTTAGAAAATACTCACTGAGGTGTCCACCACTAAAGCAACCCGCTCTGCTTTATTCAGTTTTTGCACTGAAACCTTGTTCTTTTGGCAGTGCTAGTGCCGTGATTTGCACTGTATTTCATGTGCCATCACTTTCAGGTTTTCTTCCTAAAAGCTCCTGCTTGGAATAGTGACAGTACCTGTACCAGGAGTCACTGCAGCAACATCCTCACCGTGATTTTCCAGTGTGCAGTTTTCTGAGTGCCTTTGACCATTTACAGTTGGGTGAATTAAGCTGTTACTTGCAGGTCAGTGATTCCACTGGCACACAGATACCTGCATTGCTTTTTTTTAAATTATTTTTCCTTTTTTTAATTTTTTTTCTTTCATCTGGCACACTTTTGCTGTCCAATTTTCCTTTCTTACACTTCAAACAACTGTTACTTCTGTACATTTGGCCTGTTTTTCTGATTGAACAGCTGTATGTTTGTTACCTTCTGTCTGATAGAAGTAACCAATTTATAACTTAAATTATGCTTTGCCTTCTAGAGTCTGGGGAGCTCTCCACAGACGGGTCCAGTTTGGATAAAATCAACCCAGAGATTTCAGGGAATGTGGAGGAGTTCCGTAAAGATTTCATTTCCAGGATCTGGCTGACCTACAGGGAGGAGTTCCCTCAGATCAAGGGCTCTGCACTGACCACGGACTGTGGCTGGGGCTGCACCCTCAGGACTGGGCAGATGCTGCTGGCTCAGGGGCTTATGCTTCATTTTCTTGGGAGAGGTGAGTTCTGGAAGAAGATCTCTGTGTGTGGTGTAAGCTCAGTGATCTACAGAGAGAACTGTGCTCTTTGTGTGTCCCAAATCTGAGGGGCAGGCTGGATGTGCCTCGGGGCTCCCCACAGGAATTGTCCCATTGCACCAGTGACTGAGCTTGTCCTACCTTTGCATTTCAAATGTCTTGTCCTGCCATTCCATTCCAAAGAAAAGGGAGCACCAAAGGAACTTTCTGTGGCATTTCCAGTGTCTAACTGTGAAGTAAAATACCAAACAAGTGTGTGATGCCCTCCCTGGATATTCCTCTGATCCATGCACATGTCCAGTTCTCTTGAGACTCGGTCATTCCTTGAGCTCAGGATGTGGAAATGAGTTCCACAGCCCATAGCTGTGGGCTATGGCAAAAGTGATGTTCTTTTATCAGTTTTAAAGCTGTACATTATTGAATTTCCCCTTGTATTAATATATTGAGTTCCTAGAAGGATCCTAATCTAACTTCAATACATCATTCTCTGGTTTGAAATTCTCACTATGTCGTTTTCTCCCTTCCTCCCCCTGTGGAGTTGGAGAGGAGCTTCCCTTTTTTTCAAACCCCTCCCTCAGTCCTTCAGGAGCTCTGGGACACGTTCTGCTGTCACTGGCTGATGCTGCGTGTCCTCCCTGCCCTTCCAGGCTGAGCTTTTCTTTCCTAATCTGCCACGTTGCCCCTTCCAAACAACGAGCCACCCGCTCTGTCCCCGCTCCTCCTTGCTGGAATGATCCAGGGCATGGGTGTGTGGGAGAGAACAGGGTATTGTCTGCTCAGCCATTTGTTGGATCCCGGCAATTCTTGAGCACAGGCTGGTTGTGAAAGCCTGCATGGAAAACACTTTACACTTACTGTGCAAATGTGATGTAAGCTGGGAACGTGGTCCCAGCCCAGCTGCACCACAAAGTCTCCATTCTTGGCACTGCTGGGATTTGTCGGCTTGGCTTATTGAATGTGCCTTGGGCTGGAGGTATTTAAGCCATAAAACATTCATTATCCCTTTCAACTGACTGCAGATATCAAAAGGTATGTGAGTACTTCTGCTGAGAACACAAATCCCTTAAATACCACTTGTGTTGTACATACATTTAGAAAGAAAAGCCAGGTCCTGAAGAGAAGGCTCCCTGTGAGCAGGGGTGTGTAACGGCTCCTTCTGATAACCCCAAACAAAAAAGCCCCAGGTTTCCCTCTATAAAATCCGTGGTTCCAAAGAATTCCTTGCACTGTCCCCCTTGCATCCTAACTCAGGAAGTGATGGGGTGATTCCAGAGTGCAAGTGGTTCTGTGGCAATCCAAATGCACGGCAAAGTGGGGTATGGATGGTCTTTCTGGGCTGCTTTGCTCCTCACCTGGCCTTCTGACAGCTGGTGAATTATCTTTTGAAAAGCTTTTTATGAGGCCTGGGCAGCTCTGCAAACATATTTCAGTGTTTACAGGAAGTTTTGCATGGCTCTTTGCTCTTTTCCCAGAGATGTTTTCATTCTGGTTTAATGGTGGTGTTTCTGTGAGGAAGCAGAACCTGCAGGTGATGTCTGCCTGGGGAACTTCCACTGCCGCGTGGAACGTTCCAGGCGTTGCTGGATGATGCTGTAAATGAGGTTTTGTTTGACATGACTGTCCAGAACAGCGGGGCCTGTGGGGATGTCACACCCAACACCTGCCTGGGGCTGTGTCACAAGTGGTTGGTTGAGCTTGGAGAGAATTCCAGGTGTTTGCTGAGGGAGGTGTTGCCCTTCCCTGGATCTGCTGGGTAGGGTGCATCCTTGGAATTTCAGAATCTAAATGCTGTGCTGAAAAATACTTAAACAAGATTGTCTCTAACCTGAAACAATTCACAGATTTAGCGAATAAAGAAATCTTCCCTATTTTTTCTGCTGATCTCCTTTGACATTCTGCCAGGGAGAAGTATTTGGTTTTACATCAATAATTCCTCAGGTTTGCCGGTTTTCATTTTTTTAACAACAGACAAACCAGAAGAATTAAAACGGGCTTTTGAAACTCTTTGTTTGACACTAATCACAGGTTTCTGGACGGTACTGAGCAGCTGACATTCACATTTTTAATAACCTGTGCCTTGTAATCAGGTATCTGTAGTTTATTCAGCTGGCTGGGCTGGTGGAGCACCAGAAAACAAAAACCCCTCACCACAACCCTGCAGTTTTGTTTCACCTGCCATTCCGCGGGAGGATAAAAGCAAACCCTTTGTTTGGGCTTTAACCATTTCCCACATCTCGCTGGTTTCATGGAGCGCTGGTCCTGACGCGATGTTCCCTTTCCCTGGGGCAGCCTGGGTGTGGCCGGAGGCGCTGGACATGGAGAGCTGGGACTGGGAGTCGTGGCCGGCGCACACGGTGAGGAGGCTGACGGCGTCCCTGGAGGCGTCGCTGTCGGCGGAGAGGGACCCCGGGCTCCTGCCACGGGCCACCGGGAGGGGCTGGCCCGGCCCCGAGCGCGGCACGGACGAGGGGTATCACCGGAAAATCATCTCGTGGTTTGGGGACTCCCCGCCCGCCGCCTTTGGGCTGCACCAGCTGGTGGAGTATGGGAAGAAGTCTGGGAAATCGGCGGGGGATTGGTACGGGCCGGCCGTCGTCGCTCACATTTTGAGGTAAAAAACACCTTCGTTTTGTGTTGCCTTTTCTTGGTTGTGTGACACAGAAACGTTGCGGTGTGTCCTGAGGTCACCTGAGCCCAGCTGAGCATCAAATGCCCATATGAACAGCAATTCCAGAGGTTTTCCAGAGGCAGGAAGGGAAACACCAGTCAGCTCCTGCACCTGCTGCTGAGCTTTTATCCGTCTTATTTCAAGGAAAAAACCCAACACTCCTGTTTTCCCGTACTCAGGGCAGCGGGATCCCAAGTATCTCTGACAAACCTTTTAGAGTAGAGCTGCATTTAATGAGATGTTCTAAAAACTAACCACTCTTTCAACCTTGGAACATGCATAACATTAGAGATTTCTCTTTTTTTTTTTTAATCCTGTAACCTGGGGGCTGTAATGCACTGATAGTGTAATGAAATGTCAGCGCTAAAATTGATGTTTTCAGCATTTCTTTGCACACACCGAGTTCTTGTGAAACTGTAAATGTATGGGACTATTAATATTATAATTGTATCCCAGTAAAAGCAAAGGGTCTGTGACATTCAGTGTGGGTAAAAAAAAAAAGAAAGTCAAATTTCTCTGGGCTCTGTGCCTTGATGTGTCATTTCTTTGATTATTTGGGGTTTTTTCAATAGTTTTACATGCTTATTTTCTCAATGGGTTCCAGTTTACCTACAAACTGGATCACCAGTGAGTCATTAAAGCAGCAGAAGCCGAAGTTGATGTGTTTATTTATTTACATATTTATAAATAGAGACATTTGGTGTTCAGTGTAAAAGTGTGTTCAGGTGAAGCACTGAGATCCTCAGCTGTAAGTGTGTGCACACATGCAGATTTCACACAGGGATGGAGGATTTAGGGGTTTTTTCCTGCTGAGGGAAGCTGGCAGGGTCCTTTTGGCTGGCTTTAATAAATCACCTGTTAAATGCCCTGGTTCCCTAAAGGGAGCAGGGGGGGATTTGGTGCAGAATCACACTCAGCACAGCCCCAGTGGGGATTTCCAGCGCTGCCAAGGTTTCCTTTCCTGGATCCTTCTCCCTTACAGCTCCCTCATAACTTGGGAACGACTGTATTAAAAGGTTCCTCAAAATGCAGTGTGGAATAAAGGGATAGTGACCATTTAATGCAGGTGTGTGTTGAAGTCAAAGGCTAATCTTCTATTTTGAACAGTTTCATTTCTTTACAAACGTTGTCCCTGATTGATGACCCTGGTTCTGACTATCGACATACATTTTCTTTTTAGTCTTTAAGTCTCCTACTCTTGAGGAAAACCTGATATTGTAATTATATTTTTGCAAGTTTTGGTGAAACCCTGCAGCTTTTTATGTCTAGTCTTTATTTCCATAGACACCAGGTGCTAATTTGTGGCTGGCTGTATGAACTCAGGTCAAATAAGGAGATCTATTGAGTTGAAAATAATATTTTTGTCAGCAAACTTACCCTTTGTCATCAATATACGTGACAGGGAGGATATTAGGCAGTGAATGTGAATTTCATTGTAAGTTAATGTGGGGTTTGGGGCTTTTTTTTCTTTTTTTTTGTGTTTTTTATGGTTTCTTCCAGGCAGGAGACGTTGTCATTTTTCCTTGGGAGAAACATGTTGCCTTTTACCCTGAAACTTGGTGTCCAGTGTTCAAAAACAAATTAAGAACAAAATAACCCCCCCCCATCCCTCCACCTGTATTTATCAGGAAGGGAAGGTGTCTTGAATTAAACAAAACAAAAAGCCCAACAAAACCCAATTCAAATAACCCCAAATAATTTATGTTTGTTTGCTGTTAATTTTTTTTTGAGTGAGCCATGAGTTAAATGGTTTTGTGTTTGTATTTAGAAAAGCTGTTGAAGAAGCCAGAGACCCTGAGCTGCAAGGAGTGACAGTCTATGTTGCTCAGGATTGCACAGGTAAATGTTGTGATTTTTGTAGATTTGTGCAAACGTTTTCCATGCTTTTTTGTGCCTTTCAGTAAACACTTAACAGCAGAGCTTCAAAGGAAAGAGATAAACTATAAAATGGATCCAGAGAGCTGAGATTATGCAGAGAAAGGAGTTCTTGATTCATGGGGGTTGTCTTTGCATGTTCCTTGTTTGGTGTTTGACAGTGTCACATCCAAGCACAAGTTCAGGTTTGTCCCAGCTGAGCCTGGGATGGGGCTGATTTGAAAACACACTGTGGAATCCAACCAGTTCCACCTGACTTACAGTGGCAGTGAAACCCAGAATCCCGGGATGAGGATGATTTGTGCACCTCTCTGTTTGGAGGGAACAAGCACTAACACTATGTGAAGTTCTCCCCTCATTTTCCATGACTGAGTTGTGTTAAATTCAGACTTGAACATGGATTGAGATCAATTACTGCCTTTTCTCCTTTGACATGCAGCTGTTTCTGTTACTTGGAGGCTCTCAACTTTTAATCATTCCTTTTAAAAGTTTACATGCAGTGAATAAATATTTATTGCCTTCCTCCTCACCTGCTCCTTCTGCATTTCCTGGGCAATGCCACCCCACGAAATACTGCTGCCAGTGAGGAGCTTTGATCAGTCACCTGGGCTTGTGTTTCAGGGGACAGGAGGGTCTGAAGGGCTGATTTGGTCAGAATGTGACGCCTTTCTGTAGGTGTGTCTGTAACCTCTGGAGGTTTGTTTGCAATGTGACCATTCCCGTGTGTCTCAGTCTACAGCTCGGACGTCATTGACAGGCAGTGCTCCTTGCTGGGCTCTGGCAAGGCAGCCACAAAGGCCGTGATTATACTGGTTCCTGTGAGACTCGGGGGAGAGAGAACAAACACCGACTACCTGGAGTTTGTAAAGGTATGAAACCAGAGCTCAGCCATTTCCCCAAGAGCAGCACAAGGGGACGTGAGGAGCGGCTTCACGAGGGTAATTCTGCCCATTAACCGTGTGTGTGGGGGTTTTACAGTTGGAGGTTGTAAAGTTTGACTTTACAGATTTTAAATTTCCCTATTACAAGCTCAGACATAATTGCAGAGCACATGATGTCCCTTGGTAGGGCAGTGATAACTGTCCTGCTCCTCCAGCAGTACCTGGGAAGACATTAATGCAGTGCCTCAAATTACAAATGGTAATTTAATACAGCACCACTCCAGGAGCATATGGAACTGAGGGCCTGGCAGCATTTTAAAATATAAATATACTCAATCCCTTAGTCTGTTTCTTATCCTCTTAAATGTCAAACGGCTTAAAGTTGTTGCTTGGCTGTTCTTCACGTTTTCTTTTGTCCTTTCCTTTAGAGAGGGGACAGAATTACTTGATGTCTTTAGTCACTGTTCAGGTGGGTGAATGTTTCTGAGGACGGGGATGCAGGAGTAGCAGACAGTGACTGCACATAAAAAAGGAGTGGATGAAAGTAAAACTCCAGGAGAAAGCAGAGGGGAGGAAGGTCTGTGCTGGCTGGTTTTTTTCCAGCAGAGGTTCTGCAGGCACCTGAGGATGTGCTGTAATCCTGCCTCTTGTTCCCTCAGCCCTGCTGCTGTTGTTTCATTTCCCACCCTGTGCTTTATCTGCCTTTAAATTCTTGTTTTCATTGTTCAAACGCCACAACGTGTGAGGGGGACAAAAGCTGAGAGTCTGTGAGGTGATTTTTTTGGTGGCTGACTCTTCACTGTAAAATTTCAGGAAAGCATTTGGTTTTTATTGGCATGGGGAGACAGACCAGGGAAGCCTTTGAAGTGATGGACTGAGATTGTTATTCTTTCCCGATTGGTTTCTTTTGTGTTTTCAGACAGCTGGCTTTGGGAAAGTTTTAGTTTTTACCCAGTGCTGTGTGATTCCTGCTCCTCACTTCCCAAACCTTTTCCTGCCCTTTGCAGCTGATGGAGGCTGGGAAATGAGGGTTTTCAATTGCAGGAATCAGTCACTCCAGGCTCTGCCCTGACTAAACTCCTCGGAGTCAGGATTTAAGTTAAAAATGCAGATTTTAGAATGTAGCAGAAGAGGTAATTTTTACAAAGGGCTTTATATTTCTGGATGAAAACTGATGAATTTTTTATCATTCAGCTTTAGAAGGAGCTGCCCATAGATTAAGCAGTTCCCCATTACTCTGTTCCTCCCTGGCTCTTGGAGCCTTTGCCTCTGATCTGCCTGAGGAGCCACTGAGGAGCATTTTCCAAGGAAACCTCCTTGTTCATATTTTAAATAAACTTTCTAAGAAAGCTTCTCATTCATATTTGAAAGAAGCAGCACCTTCTTAACCCAGATAAACCTCTGGAGTTGACTCTGTGGCATTTGTCTCAAGGGAAAATCTTACCCTGGGAAGCTTTTGAGAGGAATATTCCCCAATGTGATGGTTTTACTTTGAGGGGTTGATCTCTTAGAGGAGAGCAGTGAGATAGGTGCTGCACAGGGCTGGTTCTGATTCCTCTGCCCTCACAGGGAGGAGGGGAGAGGAAAAATCTCCCTCCAGGGAGATTTATGGGGCCTGTCTGGTGGGTGTTTGCCTCTCCTCCCCTGTTTTTAGGGCTGGATCCTGTAATCAGTCTTGCTCCAACTGGCATTTCTCCCGAAGACGTAGAAGTTGATTCTCTGGCCAGACCTGCCCATTTGAATGCAAAAAGAAGAGAGTCCCCAAAGGCCACAGAATGCAGATGTGCAGGAAAGCTGTAAATCTCAATATCTGGGTGCATTTTGACTAAGCAGTTTGTGCTCCATTGGTTTGACAGTACATTTGCTCTCCTCCCCAAAAATAACGGCAGCAAATTCTGTCAGTGTGTTGGGGCATCTCTTGGAGAGGGAGGACTTTCTCTGGAATATCTAATTGCTGGTTTTCAGTGTGGCCAAGACCCAGAAAGTGATGAAACCACTCTTAGGGGGAGAAAAAAATCGAAACCCCCAATTTGCCTAAAACAGTAAAGAGCAGATATTTTAATTCAGTTGAATATTTCATTTAACACTGTCCAAATGACTGGATGTTCTTGTTGCAGGGCATTTTGAGCCTGGAGTACTGCGTTGGCATTATTGGTGGCAAACCCAAGCAGTCCTATTACTTTGCTGGGTTCCAAGGTGAGTGTTTGAATGTGTTGTGTCTCCCCAGTAGTTTTTTTTTCCTCTCAGAGTCAGGGAGTTAATATCGAGGCAGTGGGAGATGGCGTGATTAAAATAGCAAAATGAGTACCTTATTAATTCATCACATCTCCCCCACGTCCAGCCATTTGTCATTTACCCCACGGAGTAATTGGATTCTGTGAAATGTACATTTAATTTCCCTTGTTGCATAAACAAGGCATCATTTATCCGTTTCCCCAAACTCCGAGGAGCGTTTGCTGGGGCTGCCTGGCAGTTCTTATTTACCTGTTTACTCTTTGCTCCTCCGAGTGGGGTGAGTTGATGCTCAGGTGACAAGCAATACATTCCTCCTGTCAGGGTGAGGCGGCGCGAGGCATTTTTCACACGCGAACTCCGGGACATAATTGTGTGTTTGTAAAAGTAATTTTATCACCAAAAATTAAATGACAGTTTCATCACTTTATAAAAATTCTGCTTATACAAGCACATTTGATTATGCAAAAGTTAATCTGTCCTGCAAAAACCAATGCTCCAGTCAATGAGTATCAGCCTGGCGAGCAGTTACTCGCTGCCTTTTTTTTTTTCCCCAGCTGTTCTGCATAGAAATTGGATGGTAAGCAGTGTAATAATAAGGTGTTTTTTGAATTACTTGTCTTCTGTTTTGTCCTTGTAGATGACAGTTTGATTTACATGGATCCTCATTACTGCCAATCTTTTGTAGATGTCAGCATAAAGGATTTCCCTCTTGAGGTACTCTGGATATAGACCTGGCACTGTTTGCTTCCCATATGAATCAAACACTAATTATTTAGAGATGTCCTAGTGAGCTGCAGCTTTATGCTTTTACAGTTACATGTTATTTATCAATGTCCTGCCCTTCTTTATTGTCCAAGCATCAACAGAAATGACCAGAGGTTAAAGCTCAATATGGGGGTTTAATTTTTACTTCATTCATCTTCATCTGTTTTCTTTTTAATGATCAAAAACAGATGATTGCTTCTTTTAAGTAATTTTGCAGCGTAGTAAATAGATAATATTTGTGGGTCTTAAACCTGTTTAGACTTGGAGTTTTTTGGTCATTTAATTTAATTTTGGATTCAAATTGCAATCAGCACCATGGAGAGAATGACTGGGCTGTTCAATAGCAGGAGCCTGAAAATAGCCAGAGCTAAAGGAGGTTATTAGAGAACTCAATTTACAAGTGCCCTGGGAAAACATTATCAGATGCAAGTGTTCAATAGTCCCAGTACTCACAGTGCTCGTGGTGCCATCCACACAAACCCTCCCACATCCAGGGAACTTCCAGCAGCTCTGGATCCAGTGCAGGAGCCTGTGGGAAGAGGAATGTGTTTGTGCTGGGTCACAACACCTGAACCAAAATACCAGCAAATAGGATTTAAGAGCTTCGTCCCAAAGGGCTTACACAGGGCTAATGGCAACTCTTAGGGCCAACTGAAATCCAACTCCACATATTTTTCATTAGTTAGGCTTCACAAAATGCTTTCATGAGCATGTTGCATAATACAGGGGGTGAAGATTCCCTGGAAAACGAGAACGTTCTGAATTAAGCAAAGGAAAACAGCAGCAAAATGTCCTGGAGAATATTCCAGCCAGAAAGTTTGGTTATACCCCAGTATTGTTAGATTGACCCTCTTGAGGGTGTTTGGAGGAAGAGTCGGTGAGTGACGACCAAACCAACCAGACAAAAGGTGGGAAGAGCTGGGGTGACTCCCTTAAGGTCACAGCAGAGCCCAGAGGCCAAGCTCCAAGAAACCCACGTCCTTCTGGTTTGTGTGCCCATGGCTCATCCTGCACATCGTGCTGCACACTGGCACTGATGGGAATTTCCAAATAATAATAAGGTTTTAAACTGGATTTTGAAGGTGTGGGAGCTGCCAGCTTGGCTTGATCACATCCCAATGCTTCCTGCAGAGGGAAAATAGATTGCAATTTAATGCTGGCTGCATTTAATAGTATTATATCTTTGTCCAGAAATGTCAAAAGTAAACAGAAATTGCTTTCTTAGTGTGGATAGTTGCTTGTTAGATTTATCTGTGGGGAGTATTTTCAAAATTGACAAATTGTCCAGAATAAGTTGGAAATCAATCCACTCTGGGTTGGCTTCCAGCATCCATTTGTTTGGAGGAGTGGGGGAAAAAAAAAAAAAGCCTACCCACTTCTCTTTGTTGTGCAGTGATTTGTGTAGCATTAAAGTGCTGCCCTGACAGTGCAGCACGGCTGGAGGGACAGGGCTGCTGCTGGAGAGGGCAGGGTTGGATTTATGTATTTGATGACTCAGGAATTAACACTAAAAATACAATTTCTGTATGGAAAGTATGAAGGGTGAGGAGCAAAAACAGTGACTAAAATCAATCTTGTAGAAACAACCCTAATTGTCTTTGCCTGTATTTTTGTTTGGCAGAGACACCTTTTAGGTTTGTAGGCACAAGGAGAGAAGGATCTGTTTTATTACACAGAGCTGTTTGAGGGAGGGACACTCTGGGATTCAGGAGCAATGACCAACCAGAGATTCCAGGGGACACAGGATACACTTGTTTTTTCTCTCATTCACTGGCTGAGGAGTGTGGGGAAGGGGGTTTTTGTTTGTCTTTTCTTACAGCAAGGCACTGCCAGAGCATCATCTGTCAGGGAAAGAGATTTCACATTAGGAAAAAAACCCATTTATAAAGCAGGGCATGTTGTTTGGGTTTTCCCTACTCGTGGAACATTGTAATATGGTTTTGCTTTTGTGGGTTTTTGAACCCATTTCATTTAGTGAAGGAAAATGCATGAGGTTGGTTTATTCCATTATGTCTCTTTTATAGAGGCTGGGGGAGGGAAAGGGGCACTGGGTGGTGGCAGTAAAGCAGTGAGATAGTGCAAAAGCTGTTACAAATTCAATTTGCAGAAGAGCATTCACCTCCTCTGCCTTGGGAATATTCATAAAGGATTGCTGGGAGCAGCAGACCTTTGACAGATTCCAAACTCAGGTGGTGGCGTGGGCAAGTTTGGGGAATGCAGCGAAAACAGCAGGAGGTTTTCCATGTCTGGGGGAGAGTGGAATTACCTGGATGTTTGGAGGGGGTGGAAGAAATGACTTCCCACAGAATCACAGAATATTACGAGTTGGAAGGATCCACAAGGATCATCTAGTCCAACTCGTGTGCTGGGATTTCATTCAGGTGATGGAGGGGATTGGATGTTAAAGCTGTTGGGGGGGAAAGGAAGTGCCTCGGTCTGTATATTCTCAACTGAAACCCTGTATTTCATGTTTTTTAACCCTGAAACTTGCAGTCATTCCACTGCCCTTCTCCCAAAAAGATGTCATTCAAAAAGATGGATCCGAGCTGCACGATCGGCTTTTACTGCCGGACGGTGCAGGACTTTGAGAAGGCGTCTGAGGAGATCACCAAGGTAGGTGTGGGAGCTGCCCTGGGCAGGCAGAGCCCTGGCAGTGGCATTTCTGCTGCTGGGGAATCGGGAGGGTGAAGGCTGAGCAGGGCCGGGGTGTCCCCGGGAGCGGTGCCGGGGCCCACGAGGTGGCACTCGTGAAGTGGGAATGTCGGGAATGTCGGGAGGCAGCTCTGCCGGGCTGGGATAACCCGGCACTGCTGCACCAGCGCCGCACCGGCCGGGACTCCTGCCTTGGGCACTCTCGGGGGGAGCAGGAGGTACCCAGCAAACCTGTCTGACCCTTCTGCTGCAAAAACACTGCTCTGGGCTCCTTTATTTCCCCCCGTGATCATTACAGTGTGTGAGGGTAAGGAACAGCTGTGGTAGCAAATAACTGGTTTGTGATCTTTTAAAAGGAGTCAGTGAGAGAGATGCAGCTGCAGCAGAGGATGGGCACAGTGTTGATATCCCAACCACAACAGTTCCCACAGCAGCACAGGGAATTCATGTTTGTGCAGCATTTGGAATGTCCTCTTAACTGGTGTTAGTGTTAGAGGGAAAAAAGCATTTTTTAAAAAATGTAATGCTGTTTATAATATTCCGCAGGTGTTGACTGATGCTGAAGTTGTTACTTTGGCTCTTACCCAGAGAGGTAGAAAATAGGTATAAAGAACCAGAAGTTCCTCAGCAGCAGATAGAGGGAAAGTTTAAACAGTGAAGTTTCTGTTCTCCCATGTTTTCCTGCTCTGTCATGTAGAGGAAGGAGTGGGAATAACATGATAAAAAACTAATTACAGAATTGCTGCCATTAGAAATCCTTTTCTTCTTATTTCATTCTTTCTCTTCTTTCAAGTTTGGGATTATATACGTTTCTTTTCTGAACCTGTGTTGTGCAAATACCCCTGGCCGACCCAGGTCTTGGAGCTCTTATCTGGTATTTGAGATGGGAGCTCAATATTAGTGACATTATTTGATAAAAAGACATTTCAGGGCTCTAAGTTTGAAAGTAAAGGAAAGTTTGGATACAGAAACCACATGAGAGACATTCTGTGATCTTTCAGTCCCTCCTTCCCATCCTTTGTGTTTCCTGCTCTTCCATGGTTTTCCCTTTGCAATCCCAGCAGCTCTTGAACTACAATTCCCAGAGTATTCCCTGTGTGGGCTGGACTAAAAAGTGGGCGATAAGAGGTGAGAGAAGATGTAGCTTTTATTACCTGAGGATAAACCTTATGAGCCACAATATTCAGGAATGGAGCAATGAGGTGGAGTGGTGGGTGAAACTCCATCCAAAGCACATCCAGGTCACCCTCTGTGAGATGCTTCCCTTTCCAAACCCAGGACAGAACAGAAATAATCCCTTTTATACTTGTATTTGTGTAAGTGTGCAGCTGCCTCTGCCTGAGTGTGGCCCAGGCTCTTCCCAGCACGGAGGGAGCTGCTGGAGGGTGAACCTGGGTCTGTTCAGCACCAAGAATTAATTGTGGCAACTGCAGTGACAGTCTGACACTGAAACACTACAAATTTTGGCACTAAAGATTTTGGGCCCCCTGGTTCCCTCAGCCTGGGACTGTCACCAATCCTGTTCCAGCCCTGTGCTCCTGCCTGGCTCATTTACACAGGGCTGTGTGTTTAAACTTTGAATACACAAACATTGGTTATTGTCTGTGCTGGTTCTACAATGGAAACACCTCCCTGAGGTGCTGCAGGATTCCTACCTGTGCTTGGGGAGAGTCTGACAGCCATGAACTGTTTCGTGGAGGGTTTTATCTCCTGTCCTGTGTCCTTTGCTCTCTGTTGCACTGAGTCAAACAGCACGTCCAGGTGAGGAACAAAATACAGGGTTGGGTGTGAAATCAGCAGCTGCCTGGAAAACAAAGGGAAGTAAATGTTTGTCTGAGAGGAAGAAGAGATGTTTAGATGGTGCAATGCTTATGTTGTAATGAGGTAATAAAAATAAAAATGCATTTTTTACTTTGCAGTCATCATCAGATAAATATCACTGTTTACCTTATTTCTTAATTAACATTTTATCTGGTCTGTGTTCCACGTTGTAGATGCTCAAATCTTCATCCAAGGAGAAATACCCCTTGTTTACTTTTGTCAAGGGTCATTCTAGAGACTATGACTTTGCTTCCAGTCCACTCCATGAGGAACATGACCTTTTCTCTGAGGATGAAAAGAAGAGATTAAAAAGATTTAGCACAGAGGAGTTTGTCTTGCTCTGAGGACATTTTCCACGAGATTATCGGCAGCTGTCCAGGAGAACTTGCCTTTTAAAGTCTAAGAGATGTCTGAAAGAAAGGCAAGCCTGTGTGAAATCGGTCTATTTTCATAAAGATGATAATGTTTTATATGTTAATAGTCTCCAAAATGTCATTTACTAATGTCTGTGCTAATTAGTTTTGCTCCCTTTGCTCAGAGCCGGGTGTGCTGAGGTGAGCCTGGCCTTCCCCTCGGCCGTTCCTGAATCCCAGAGCCCTGATCCAGTGGGATCTGGATCCAGAGCTCTGGAACCCTCGTTATTCCTGCCTGGAGCAAACCTGGAGCTGGTGCTGTGGGAAGGGACGGGTGTCACCTCGGTGCCCCCCAGCTCCCTGTGGGTCAGGAGCCCCTGTCAGCACCAATCCTGACTGAGGGAGCTGTGGGGGCTGAGCTGGGAGTGAAGGTGCTGTGGCTTTCCAATGGCTTCTTATTTAACTTGCGTATGAGGAGTGAAGATAAAGTATTACCTTTCCCCACGATTTTTAAAGGTTATACTATTAATATTAACTGCAACCAATCAAAGCAGCTGCAGACAATTATTAGAGGAGAGCAGTGTTTGTTTCCTGTTTCAGCCACCATGGTGGTGAGGCTTCTTTTAAATCAAAGCAAAGGGAGGGGGGGGGGGGAATGGGAAAAATTCTGGGCTGTGATTCTTATTTTTGTTTGTTTTGATACGTGTTGTTACTGTACAAATGATCTCTTTGACGGTGTGTGTTCTCAGATGGCAAACAAATGTACATAAATCGTTTAATGTTTTAACAAAGTAAATGCAATATTTAAAAGATGTATTAACGCTGCTTGGGAAATAAAAAACAAAACGTGTGGGAACATGAAGTGCGTGTGCCTTTTATATTAATGTTAGATCCTCCAAGAGTGAATATAATCCTGCATCTAAAACAATATTGTGAGGTGTGAATCCTCTGTTTGTTTGCAATAAAGGCAGATTTTATTGTTGTGTTGTAAACCAAATGTTACCTGTTCTAAGAGCTGCTCAGGCTCGGAGGCACAAGTGCTGCTGATCCAAATAATAAGCATCACACGTGTTCATTAAAGCTCCTTTTATGAGGAGGAAGTGACTCATGGATGGATTTCAGGCACAGCTCGATCAGTCTGTGTCTGTGTGTTCATTTGCACGTGTTAATTAATATCCCCAAAAGCCAAAATGAGATTGTGTTCACTTGTTTTCAAGGGAAAAAAAAAAAAAAACCCTCACACATCATTTGTCTAAATTAGTAACCTCTGCCCTGCTGAATCCCACTAATAATTGGCAGAATGTTACTTTTACTAACATGGATGTGAAGATGTTTGGCTTCATCTTAATATTTTTCATTAATAGCCCAGAAGAGGGAGTAAACAACGTATTTATGGGATTTAGATGTCAAAATGAGGAGAATTGTGAATGTCAGAGCTGGAGAAGAGAAGGCTCCTGGTTAGTGGAGCACAAGGTAATGCAAACCCTGAGTGGTTCCTCGGGGGGACAGTGGCCAGGAAATCAGACACGAAGTTGTACTTTGCTTTCACGTTTAAAGGGAGAAAAGCATCCTGAAAGGTTTCTGTCTCAGGGTGTCATCTGGTGTCTCTGATACTCCCCTCTCTGCTGCCCTTTCCCCCAGGAAGGCTCTCAGGGAGCAGGGAGAGCCAGCAGGATGGATCTGGGGAAGATTTAACTCTGTGGCTTTGTTCCTGTGCAGCTGCAGAGGGAGGGAAGTGCTGCGGTTCACCAAGATGGATGTGCCCTGAGGGGGAGAGGAGTTGGAGGGATGTTCCATGTCCAGGAATCTCTGTGCCTCTCTCAGGAACATCATGGACCGTCCATCCCACTGCGGAGCAGGAGCTGCAGCTGAGATGGGAACTGAGGGATGGATATTCCTCCTTCCACAGCTCCGCTTGAATTCAGGCACCTGAGACCCACCTGCACTTGGCTGTGTCTGCAGAAATGAGCTTTGCTTTGGAATCCTTGCCATGGAAAGGCTCAAGCACAAATGTAAGAGCTATAGCAGCAAATGTAGTTCTGCCACCCCACAGAAAACTTCCCTGGAAGGCTGGAATAGTTTCAGCCTTTTTGCCACTTGATAAGGAATGTAATGGTTGAAATAGGTTTGCTGAACTTCTTTAAATAGTGGATTTTTTTCCCTCCCTTTTTGACTAAGAGCAAGAAAAATAGCAGTGCTGGAGCAACAGCTGGGTTTGGGTTCTTTAAATTAAAAATGAAGCAAATCCTTTAGTTCAGCACAGAGGATAAAAACCACAGTGGGTTTTTATTTGGAGCCTGCTCCAAACCATTGTTAACCCGTGAAAATAGCCATTAGTTTTTCTCTTTGTGGTTTTTGGATCCTAGACAAGCCCACACGATGCCCTGGTGCACTTGTGTCTAGTGGTGACACAAGTTAAATTACCAAGTTACCAGAAATTAATGTTTCTGGGTAACTACAGGGGACTTTAATTGGAAACTATGTTAATCGTGGAGTAATTCTCTTTACCTCGTCGGCATTAGCTCCTGAAAACCAGGCAATTAATTTGTGCCATCACTGTTGCTGCTGCTGCCTTCAAACACAAACCAAAGGAGCATTAGTTACTCCCACACTCAGCAGTGGCTGATTGCTCACCTGCCCGCTGGAACCTGCAAAGCCGGAGCTTTTCATCACCCCGTAACCTTTTCTTTCACCCTTCTCTGCCCTGTCCTTGCCTTAGGGTGGGCATTGCTTTGTGTGTTTGTTACACATATCAAACTTTGAACTGACTCAGCCTCAAGGCTCTCCGTGGTTCCCTGGGGCTCTGCTCCCCCTTCCTGTGAGGATATTGATCTTGTTTGTCCAGCTCGGGCTCTCTCTGCCCTGGCAGTGCCCAGTTTCATCGGATCCCACAATGGTTTGGATTGGGAAGGACCTTAAAGCTCATCCAGTTCCCCCCTGCCCTGGGCAATGACACCTCCCACTGTCCCAGGCTGCTCCAAGCCCCATCCAAGGGGGGTTTGTGATGCCCTTCTAAAAACTCTTTCCCCTCTCTCCAGTTTCCTGTGCTTCAGCAGAGCTGGAGAACTGAGGCCACCCTGATTTCTTGCTGCCTGTTGTAGGTTTTTGTGCTTTAATCACCCCTCCCAACCAGAGCAGTTCAGCTGTGCCCAGTGCAGCCAGAGCACCACAGGGCTGGGGGAGGCAGGGAAGGGATCTCCTGGTCCCTGTTAATTACAGTTTGGAGAGGGACTGATTTATTTCCAGAGTTATTGACAATCTCCTAAAGGGAATGATGGGATGAAAACGACCATCAGTGAGTTATGAAAGGTCAATAACGCCACAAATGAGCACAAACAGCGAGTTGGGAATGCAGCCCTCCCCAATCCCATCTGTGCAGTGACTCCTCCCGAGCTGATGGGGCTCCTCCAGGAGGTTATTCCACAGCCCTTTCCCACTCTGTGGCTGATTATTCTGGGGTGCATTCCTTGTTCCCACTGGGATCTTCGAATGTTGGCATCTTATTTGCCTCGACAAAAAGGTGCCAACAGGGTTTGAACCCACAGTTGGACCCTGTGTTTTGGGGTCTTCAGGAGCTGGTTCTGGGCCCTAATTGGATGAGCTGAGCTCCCTAAACAGTTCCCTTCCCTGTTTGTAAGCAGTTCACGGGCAGCTGTAATTGTTTGACTCCACGGTGTGAATAGTAAAAAGAGCTTTACTTAATGACTGCGGGAGCCCTTCTCGAGCGAGAGCTCTCTGGTATTTATTCACACCACAATTCACGAGGCTTTTGTTTTCCATGAGCACTCCTGCAAATAAAAACTTGCTCACTCTAATGTTTATGAATAAATGTGCTCGTAAATGCCATCAAAGCAGATCAGCAGGGTTTTATTTATGCAAGGAGATGTGCAAATAAATGTTTGCTGTTCTCACCCAGCCCTGGTGGGTGTTTGGGCTGTGTCAAAGCCAAGCCTTGGGTTATTCTCCCTCTGGTCCTCCTGGTGGGTCCCTGTGCCCCAAGGGAAGGTTCTGAAGTCAATGTTTTAGGGATTATCCACATCACTTGTAGGATGCCCAGGGTTGGGAGGACAAGGGGCAGAGGGGATTTAACTCCAGGTTTGCACCCAAACTGCCTCACTGCTGTGCTGGCCCCTGGGGCAGGAGGGGTTTGTGTCTCTCACACCAGGGCGGGAGGTTATTGCCGTCCTCTCTCCATCAGTGCCCTAATTAAATATAGGAGAGGATTTTCTTTCTTAAATGAAGTGTCAAGCCTTGTGAAAGAGAATTCAAATGCACTGAAATGAATGTGGTAGGAACTGTGGAGGTGCTCAAGCTGGAGTGTCTGTATTTGTTAGCAAGGGAACTAAAAAGGGAAGTGGTTTTGGATCAGAGTTCAGTCCTTAAACTGGGCTGTAAGGATTTTATGCAAATTTCCTTTCAAAATCTGCAGTCAGGGACTGGTTCAGGGGTGAACTCTATGCCCCAGTCTCTAAAAACAATAAAGGATAACAATCTTAGACTCACCTCTTTCCAGGATTTGTCTGTGAACCCTCTTGCTCTGACCAAGATCATTTGGGATTCTGTGCTGGCCACACTTCCAGGGAGTTGGGCTTGAGGACTCAGGTCTTCCCCTTCCATTCCCTTGTTCCCTGGAGTTCAACAGAGCACAACAGCTCAGAATTTTAAAAAACCTACATTCAGCAATGTCATCATCCCCATTTACAAAAAAACCTTTGTTTTTTTTTGTAGCCATCTGACTCTTTCAACCCCCAGCCAGCCTGAGTCAGGAGTGTCAACCAGAACTGGGACAGTCAAAAGCAAAGTCCTGGAGAGGAGCTGGGATGGGGAATTCCAACAGAAACCTGAATAGTTTCAAAGGTTTGTAGGGCAGAGCTCCAGCTTATCCCAGAGATGCCCCAGCCCTGAGCTCTGGTCTCATCCTGACCAAGGCTGGGATTTCAGATGTGTCTGAGCCTGCCCTGGAGCAGGTGAGTTGTGCCACAGCCAGGCACTGAGCAAACACAAAACACAGCATTTTTTAAACCCAAGCTCATGTCTTTGCAAATATATGGAGTGTTTTGGCCTCCACGGCCCAACCACTGGTTGGTTGTTTTCATGCTAATACAAATTCTTGTATTAATAGGAGCACGGCCTTGGGTTCCTCCATCCGTATGGGAAAAAGTGACTTGTCTGACGGTAAACAAAGAACAGAAGAATTGATTCACTGTCTTCACTTTGAAAAAGATGGTATGAAGCCATAGTGAAGCAATTTTAATTATGAGTGTGCAGCACTTGGGCTCAGTGAGCTCATTTGTGTTCTGTTTTTAGGGCTGCGGAGCACACACGGCATTAGAAATGCAAAACATGACCCGTGTTCTCAGGGCTCTGTCAGTGGCACATGAAAGAGCACTTGTGCTGGGATGCTCAGCTCTGAGGGTATTCTCTGTTCAGTGTGTATTTACAGAGATGTATGAATATTTGATTAATGAGTCATGGTCTCTGGAGAAATTTAATAACTGTGCTGCTGTACAAAGGCAGCTCCTTCACTGTTAACACAGCTGCCAATAGTGTCACTGACACTGCGGCCCTTTCTGCGGCTCACATCTTCTGGGGAGTAAATTCCTGCCTTGCAAGAGAATCCGTGGGACACGTTATTCCGTTATCTGTGTTGAGCTGCTGCAGGCTCGATTTACAGACCCTGATTTGTAAAGGTTTTTCCAGTGGAAACAAGCAGTGACACGTGAGGCAGAGAGCGGCAACTTCCCAAAAATCAGGGGGAAGGTCACTTCAAAAGGAGGGGGACTTTAAAAATTCAGTTTGTAAAATATGAAAGGAAACAATGGATGAAAATATTCGTGGACAGCACATTGTTACTGACTTAAAAACTGTGTTCTGTGGGATTCCTGCAGCAAGGAGAGGCTGTTCAGGGGTTCCTGACTCTGAGGATGGGGCGGAAGTTTCCTCCCCATGACACCAGAATTGATCATCGTTGCTGAGCAGTTTCCCCAGAATAATTCACTGCTGATTTTATAATTTCTCCATTTTTGCCCCTAATACCCGTGGAAGGATCAATTTGCACTGACAAAGTCAGGTGCATATTTTAGTGGTGTTCCTCCAGCTCGACTGCTTTAAATAATAAGGGGGGAAAGTGTCAAAAAAAAGATGAATTTAGTGCAGAGGCTTTCAGTGGAAGCTTTAACTGCAGGTTAGAATTATACATGCTATGCAGAATTTCCTGCAACACTTCTCCTCTGGGCCACAATGCATTACAGCAGACGTATAATGAAGCTGCTATAAAATCCCTGGTAATTAAGGGGGATTTGACAGTAATTGCAACAGTGAATCAACTTAATTATTACCTGCTTCAAAGAGAGCTAACCTGATGTTATAATCTAACCTTTCCTACTTCTAAAATGAGAGATTAACCAAGTATATGTAGCATTTAAGAATTAAATCTGTTGAGATAGAATTATATTAATGTACTTTTCACATACATTTTATATATGTGTGTGTGTGTGTAGGTAGGAAGCAGTTAAATGGGCAGCACCATAAGGTGCCAGGCTGCAGAAATGCTGAGTGTGAGCATTCATAAAATAAACAGAGCTGAGGTGAGCCAGCTCCTCTGCTTGCTGAAAGCAGGGGGACCTGCAGACAGAATGTGGCCATAAAACCCTACGACACACACAAGCCTAGTTCCTTGAACAGCCTTGGAAGGGGGATGTGCTGAATGTAGTGTCTGTCCCTGCTTCGTTTTAAGCAAACTCTTCTGAAATATATGTGAAGTTGGCTGTACAGCTGCAAAAAACGGGGCTGGAGGGGCTGCTCAGCCCTGCTGACACCAGCCTGAGCAGGGCTGTGCAGGATGGGATGGGCAGGTGACACGGCAAAGGGGAGGTTCTGCCTTGTCCAGAACTGTTCCCCCAGCACAGCACAGCCCTGAGCCGTGTCCCCAGGTCCCCCAGGGGCTCAGGCCTCAGAGCACTTCCCACCCTTGGAGACTTCTACAGCTCAGACACTCTTACAGACCCTGCCCCTCTTACAGGGATGTCCAAGTGTTTCCCTGCCCTGCCTCCAGACAATCCTCATCATGAGACAGAAACGACATTGATCCGAGCACCTCTGGCCTGAGCAATCCGGCTCCTTCAGCTCCTGCAGCAGCTTTGGGAACCCACCCCCCGTTCAGGGTCTGCTGGCTGAGCCCATCAACCAACCCAACCATCCCACCAACCCAATCATCCCACTAACCCAACCATCGCACTAACCCAACCATCCCACCAACCCAATCATCATCTCACCAACCCAATCATCCCAACCCTCCCACCAACCCAACCATCCCTCCAACCCAACCATCCCACAAACCCAACCATCCCATCAACCCAACCATCCCACCAACCCAACCATCCCATCAACCCAATCATCATCTCACCAACCCAGTCATCCCAACCCTCCCATCAACCCAACCATCCCATCAATCCAAGCATCCCTTGGGCCTTTTCTTCCAGAGCTTTTGGGATGTGTTACCTGAGAGCAGGGAGTTCTCAGAGGTTCTCTGATCCAAACCTTCTCCAGACTCTTCCCCAGGGTTGTGCCTGGCTGGTGCAGGCTGTACTGTGTTGTGAAGCAGGTGGAAGAGAAGAGGTGCAATAATAAAGCACTAGTTTAAAAAAAAAAAAAAAACCAAAAAGAAAGAGAAAAGTGAGAATTATCATCATCGTGAAAACTTTCCACGGCAACTTTCATGTGAAGTTCACTTGCAAAACTGACAAAATCCACTCCAGCTCTGCCCTGAGGAGGGGTTTGACCATCCAGGTGAGGCACTGACAGACTGATCTGTGCAAACCCTTAAAATAAATCTGCCAGTGTTTATTTCTCCTTGTTGTGTGGTGAGTTCAGGATGTCACCTGCCATGGGGCTGTGATTCAGCCAAGGACAAAGCCTGAAACTACATTAAGCCAAACCCACCCCATCTTTGGGACATACTTTTAGAAGATTAGAGCTGCTGAATTTGCCTTAAAGAAAACCTAGAAGTCCAGGGTTTGAATAGTGTTGCACCCTAAAAATGGCACAAAAAGCCAACTGAGCTCGGTGGTAATAAAAACCTCTCATTCTCCTGCTGCCCATGTGATTGTAAATTCAGGCCAGAGATCCTCTGCTGCATCCCTAAGGAAAGACCCTTCAGGCTCCCGGGAAACATTCTCCTGGAATTAACACCAGGAATGTGTGGGACATGCTCCAGCAAACCCAGGGCTGTCCATGGTGCTCATCCCTCCTCCTGGGAGCTGCTGCAGCCGAGAATTCCAGGGGCTGTGCTCCTGGTGGCAGCAGTGGCTCTGCTCCCGTGTGAGGAGAGGCAATGGCAGACTTTAAATAACAAATTTTCTCTGATGCCTTTTGCTATTTTTACAACGCATTTTAAAATAAATGAGAGATTAACACAGAAAAAAAAAGTACTTAAGGTGCATGCTCAGTAACTATTTTTTCATAACGTTTTAATGGATCCAGGGTTGAGCTCCACTAAAATCTGGATTTATTAGAAACGCTCCGTGCATTTCAATGGAGTTTTCCTCGTGAATCTCGATATTTTACATCATTTCAATAGAGCTGACCCTCTGTTTCATTAGGAATGCTCCAATATAACCCACGGAGCATTTCTAATGATTCTGGTTTTACAGCAAATCCAAGGGTCAGCTGTACTGAAAACAATGGTGCTAACCTCTAGGTTTATTAGAAAAATGCTTTCTGTCTCAATGGAGCATTTCTAATAAATCAGATCAATAGGGATCTCCCACGAAAATGCTCTGCTGGTGAAACAGACAGATGGGTTCAGTGTTATTGAGATTTTTTTTTAAAAATAAAAATTATTTAATAGGTTTTTTTGTTGCTCTTCTTCATGTGATCTCTTCCTATCCATAGTCTGGGTCTTCACCATGAGAAACTCCCTAAATATCCCTGGTGATTCCATCAGAAACAAGCACTGCCTCAACGTGTCCAGCATTTTTCACCTCACCCATGAAGGCACCGCAGCAAGGCCAATGCCCACGATGGATCTGGGGTTGGCAGGCTGGGGCTCAGGGGTGGGGAGCTGTGCCACAGGTGGGGATGGGCCACTCCTTGCTCTGGAATGGGGACAGAGGGTGAGTGTCACACCAGCCCAGCTCTGGGGATCACCTCTCACCCCAGTTCACTGCAGCAGGTGACAGGGAGAAGGGTTTAGACCTTTTAAATTTGATTTTTATTCAAATTTCTTCTCGTTTCAACAGAAAAAAAAAATCGTCCTTTAGTGTATGAAGGAAAGATAACCCTGACCTCACACAGACCATCTCGACAGGCTCTGCTCACCAGGGTGGTGTCGTGGAGGAGTCAGAACTCGTGGGGTGAAGCTGCAGAGACCCTTCCCATCCCTCTGGATCAGCCCTGTGCCTGTGCCTGTGTCCTGCACAGGGTTTGTGTCCCGGCAGGGTGTGCCCACAGGCTGGTGGCACATGGCAGGAGCTGCACGGAAACCTCAGCAGGAGGAGCAGGCTCTGCTTGGTGGTGCCACCAAGGGAAGCTGATCCAGCCCCGGAAGAGTAAATGCAGTGCTGTGAAATGCCAAGGAAACCCTGGGAAAGCTGAGACAAAGCTTTCTGTTTGAGGAAAGGCCAGTGAGATAATCCCAGTGACTCAAGATTTGGTGAGAATGTTCTGTATTTTTGAGTTTATTCTGCCCTGTGGTTCAAATTCCACAGTTACTGCAAATCCTCGGCTCAAAGCCAGTCAGCCTCGGCTGGAACAGAATTCCAGTCCTCTTCCCTGCCCTCCCCAACGACTCCGGGAAATCTGCTGAGCAGTTTCCCTGAAAACCTGAAAATAAAACACTCTGCAGTGGTGACAAATCCACGAACCTAGAAGATTCCACTTGAAAAATGATCGGTGTGTCTGAGTGGTCTCTTTTTTTATCTCACCAAGTTGGATGATTTTACCCAGCAGTGGGACCAGAGAAAGCCACGGTGGAGTCAAATGAAAGGAATTTTTACCTACGGGGTTCTGGATGTTTGTCCATCTGCCTGGTGCTGGGATTTGGGATTGTGGGAAGATGCTGGAATTGTCCTTCAGGAGCATCAGGAGGTTTCTCCTGCTGCAGCACCAGCGTCCTCTAAATGATAAACAAGTTCTTTAGCTAAAAACTGCAGGTCAGGGAGCCTGCCTGGCCAGGGTGGGGGGGATGGCAGCAGCAGCAATGGGATTTCAAGGCTTTTCCTACCCCAGGGGCACTGGAGTGCTCAGCACCAGCCCCCGCTCCCCGCTCAGATGAGCCGGAGCAGTTCATCATGTCAAGCCTCGCTGCTGAGCCGCGTCTGGGGCCTCTGGCTGTCAGAGGCAGGATTTCATCCCGGGCTCCCCGAGGCCATCGAGAAAGCCTAAAATGTTCATTTATGTTGCTTATTGTCTGGCCAAGTCTGTGCGTGCTTCAAAAATACCCACAAGTTTAAAGGCTGATGGCCCCCGATTGTCGCGGGTTAGAAATTCACTTGTTATTTTAAAAAGTTAAATACATCTATTGTTATAAACAGCGGCGCTTTTGTCAACTCTTAGTGCTAGAAATGTTTCCTTCTGTGATGCGACTTCCTGAGATCAATCCCGTTGTATTTTTGCTCCATTAAAGACAAATATCATTATTTAAGTCTAATTCGGAGATACCTGTAAACACGTTATTTGCAGCGCACAAGTATTTATGGATATGGGAACTTGCACTTTGGTTTATCAGAATGCCCAGGTTTGTGCACATATTGTTTCCATGTTTATGTAGATACACTTCCATATTTATATAGATAAATTTCCATGTTTGTGCACCTTTTATTTCCATGTTTATGTAGCTATATTCCCATGTACTTCTGTGTTTGTCCACACCTATTTCCATGCTGTACACATACATTTCCAGGTTATATCCCATAAAACACTTTTCCTGTAATAATCAGCGTGGACTTTTATAAGGTTTATATTTACGTGCTGCACAAATCCAATGTACCTGCGCGGCCAGAACTTCACCTGCTGTTCGGAATTTCTTCCAGCTTTCCACACGAGCTCTTCCAAACAATGCTAATCGTTTCAGAACCACCGTCACTGATGATAACTCTTTCAGGAATTGTCACGTTGTCTATAAATATTTAGCGGCCGGGTTGCATTTGCCGGCGTGTCCCCGGATTACCGATGGAAAGGCAGCATCTGCCGAAATTAAAAGTGGCCGCATTTTCGCCGCGGCTTAATTAAATGCCAAAATTTATCTACATTAACAACAAAGTGGCGAAATTTATTGATCAATTCGCATGATGTAAGTTGACAAATGGCCCGGGCAATTTCCATAATTCTCTACACGTGTTCCAGCCCGTAATGGAGCGGGAATGCCGGGCCGGGAGGGGCCGTGCCCCGGGGCTGCGGCCGCTCCAGATGGGCCTTTGACAGTCCTACAGCTGTTCTCCTAATTGTCCATTAAGTGTTCTATTGATTCCCGCAGCCGGAGCTCACGTCTTTCAGCCCGGCCTGGCGTGTGAAGTGGCAGACACATTCCTCCTGGAATGACAGAGCTGCTCGAAACCTAAAAATGTGGGCTGCCACTTCCAATTGAGGAGCCCGCTTTGAAAGGGAAGGCTCGGTTAAAGGAGCTTTGTGAGAGCGGCTCGGGTTTGAGGTTGGAAACTTCGAGCGTCAATCAATTAAAGCCGCGGCGGCAGCTCGGAAAGTTGGAATTCCTCCTGAAGCGCCTGCACGTGGCCGGCAAATCCCGAGGATCTCGGTCCCCACGGCAGGGATGGGATGGGATGGGATAAAATAAATGGGATGGGATGGGATGGGATGGGATAAAATAAATGGGATGGGATGGGATAAAATAAATGGGATGGGATGGGATAAATGGGATGGGACGGGATAAATGGGATGGGACGGGATGGGATAAATGGGATGGAATGGGACAAAGGGGATGGAATGGGACAAAGGGGATGGAATGGGACAAAGGGGATGGGATGGGACAAATGGGATGGAATGGGATGGGATAAATGGGATGGGATGGGATTGGATCTCTTCAGCTGGATGCAGGCTCTGCTCTCAGCCCCCTCTGACACGTGTAATGATATTCTCATTTGACTNAGCTCCATTAAAGACAAATATCATTATTTAAGTCTAATTCGGAGATACCTGTAAACACGTTATTTGCAGCGCACAAGTATTTATGGATATGGGAACTTGCACTTTGGTTTATCAGAATGCCCAGGTTTGTGCACATATTGTTTCCATGTTTATGTAGATACACTTCCATATTTATATAGATAAATTTCCATGTTTGTGCACCTTTTATTTCCATGTTTATGTAGCTATATTCCCATGTACTTCTGTGTTTGTCCACACCTATTTCCATGCTGTACACATACATTTCCAGGTTATATCCCATAAAACACTTTTCCTGTAATAATCAGCGTGGACTTTCATAAGGTTTATATTTACGTGCTGCACAAATCCAATGTACCTGCGCGGCCAGAACTTCACCTGCTGTTCGGAATTTCTTCCAGCTTTCCACACGAGCTCTTCCAAACAATGCTAATCGTTTCAGAACCACCGTCACTGATGATAACTCTTTCAGGAATTGTCACGTTGTCTATAAATATTTAGCGGCCGGGTTGCATTTGCCGGCGTGTCCCCGGATTACCGATGGAAAGGCAGCATCTGCCGAAATTAAAAGTGGCCGCATTTTCGCCGCGGCTTAATTAAATGCCAAAATTTATCTGCATTAACAACAAAGTGGCGAAATTTATTGATCAATTCGCATGATGTAAGTTGACAAATGGCCCGGGCAATTTCCATAATTCTCTACACGTGTTCCAGCCCGTAATGGAGCGGGAATGCCGGGCCGGGAGGGGCCGTGCCCCGGGGCTGCGGCCGCTGCAGATGGGCCTTTGACAGTCCTACAGCTGTTCTCCTAATTGTCCATTAAGTGTTCTATTGATTCCCGCAGCCGGAGCTCACGTCTTTCAGCCCGGCCTGGCGTGTGAAGTGGCAGACACATTCCTCCTGGAATGACAGAGCTGCTCGAAACCTAAAAATGTGGGCTGCCACTTCCAATTGAGGAGCCCGCTTTGAAAGGGAAGGCTCGGTTAAAGGAGCTTTGTGAGAGCGGCTCGGGTTTGAGGTTGGAAACTTCGAGCGTCAATCAATTAAAGCCGCGGCGGCAGCTCGGAAAGTTGGAATTCCTCCTGAAGCGCCTGCACGTGGCTGGCAAATCCCGAGGATCCCGGTCCCCACGGCAGGGATGGGATGGGATGGGATAAAATAAATGGGATGGGATGGGATAAAATAAATGGGATGGGATGGGATGGGATGGGATAAAATAAATGGGATGGGATGGGATAAAATAAATGGGATGGGATGGGATAAAATAAATGGGATGGGATGGGATAAATGGGATGGGACGGGACGGGATGGGATGGGACGGGATGGGACGGGATGGGATGGGATAAATGGGATGGGATGGGACAAATGGGATAGGATAAATGGGATGGGATGGGATAAATGGGATGGAATGGGATGGGATAAATGGGATGGATTGGGATGGGATAAATGGGATGGATTGGGATGGAATGGGATGGGACAAATGGGATGGAATGGGATGGGATAAATGAAATGGGATGGGATGGGATTGGATCTCTTCAGCTGGATGCAGGCTCTGCTCTCAGCCCCCTCTGACACGTGTAATGATATTCTCATTTGACTTGCAAGTTCACTTTTAGCATTTTTTTTTAAAGGAAGATCATCTGCAATTCCAGCTCGTGCCAGTCAGGAGCCTGTTTAAAATCATCTGCCTTTAATCTGAAGGGTGAAAGATAAGATGCGTATCTGTTGCAAGGACCATAAATCTTCAAAGAAACAAATAGCCACAGATAAAACTGTAAAAGTTATTTAGTTCTCTTCGGGAAGAGGTTTATTAATCTAAAATTTCCAGTCCATTGTGTCATGATTTGGTTATCTCCCTGTATCTCATTTCCTGCAATTGTCTAAGCCTTGTGTAGCAAGCAAAGAGATGAGAGTCTCGGAGCTTAAACTTGATCAGTTGTGTTCAGATCTATCACTGGAGCCAGGGAAAAAAAATTGAAATATAAAAAATAGCCATCTGAACAGGGATTTGGGCCGGGCAAATTTTTATTCGGGTTTCCTCTTGTTTTCCTGAGATGTGTATGGAGTGATTTTATTGTTAAATTGAGACAGAATCTTAAATTGTTTTTTGTTATTTTTAAAGCGTAATTCCTGGTTGAAGGAACACAAACAAAGTGTTTATAAACTCACTATTTTAGTAGTTGTGCACAAAATGAGCAGGGTTTTTTGTGCCACCAGTTTTATCCACCTTTATATTTGATTTTGTTTTAAAATCCCCATCGTTTAAAAGAGACGTGAAACCATTTTTGCTAAAGCTGAAAATAAGGAGAATTATTTCTCATCCAGAAGATTTTTATCCTTCCCAGTTAGTGAAACCCCACTTTGGTGTGAGTGTTTAACATCTGCTTATTCTCTTTCCATCCTTGCCCAGGCTGGGGTTGCTCTGTGCCTGCAAACCTTCACCTCCAGATTGACCAACGTGGGGCAAACAGAGGACTTGGGCCCATCAATCAAATTAGTTACAGCCTTTTAATTTAAACAAGAAGCTGATTTGGACAGAATTAGTTTTGTGGTTTTTTTTTTAACCTTAACCTATTTGTCTTTGGGACATCAAATTTCCAAGCAGAGGCGATGTTGAATGTTAAGAAGTGAGAGTGAAAACTCAGATGGGGATTCCAAGAATACAAACGACATTTCTACTCGTACATCAAAGGCAAACAAAGAAAAGAAAGGGGGAAAAAAAAAGAAAGGAAATGAAAGTGAAAAAAAAAAGAAAGAAATGGTATGTAAGGGGAGGTATTTGACATTTTATAAGCAGAGTTTTTCTCTCTCTATTCCATAAAAAAGAATCTGTGTCAAATTAAAGGAATAGTGGAGGAAGCTGTAGAATCTGTTAACAGGCTTTTCTCATTTCAGGGGTGGAAGTTTGGGGCAAACCCACCAGGAGCCCTTTGCACCAGGGGGACAGAAACCACCCAAAGAGGAAAGTGAAGGGTCCCTCTAATGTAATAAACCATCCATTGGTACCTGCAAAACTCTCTGTAAATCCACCTCGGCTCCAGCACTTCCAGTTACACCGTCAGCCAGTTTTTTAAAAAGATTTTTAGAAGCTTTCAAGTGTGGACTTTTGTCTTGTTGAATGAACTTCAGCTACACTAAATTTTAAGTAAATTTGTGATGACTGAGCAATACACATTGGCTGAGCCAGAATCCAATAACCCACAGGACAAATTAATTTTCAACAAAAAGGGCAGAAACCTCAAGTGCCATGAGTATATGGAATCTCAGCCTATCTCTCTGGAGCCATTTTTGCAAATCACTACAGCTATTCATAATCTAAATCAGTCTCCTTTAGCAGCAGAAAGATCTTTTTTCATGACAAAACAGAAGATGACATTCATTAGTGCCTAACTTGCATAAGCTACCTTAAATTTATTGGTGCTCTTATACTTATCTGGGTAAGAATTCCTTTGTCTACAGCCATAGGAAAATTCCGGGCGTGCTACTTAAAAATATAAATTGTCACTTTTACCCGAACTTTTGGCAGTTTACTTTATTTTAGGAGTAAAACCGGTGGTTAAGGTTTTAAGGCTTCCAATGGGCGTTGTTTGAGTGATGGTTAATCCACAGCCGGGATGGCAAAGCTGATCCCAGGGAGGGCCTGGACAGAATCCTGGAGCGGCAGGGACTCCCCTCTCCCTGTGGTCAGGCACAACTGGAGGCATTGCACAAGAATCCTGTGGCCTGGGAGTGGGGTCAGGGTGGAAAGGCAGACCGTGGGCTGGATCCGTTCTGACAGGGAAGGTCATGGAATCCCATCATGGAATCCCAGACTGGTTTGGGTTGGAAGGGACCTTAAAGCCCATCCCGTTCCACCCCCTGCCATAGGCAGGGACGTTTTCCACCATCCTAGGCTGATCCAAGCCTTGTCCAGTTTGGCTCTGAAGTTCTTCTAGGCCTTAACAACCCACCTGCAAACACCCCACATCCCCCAGGAGCTGCAGAGTCTGGTGCTTGGGAAAATGCACATCAAGTCAGTGTCTAGGAAATAAAACAGGAATGGATTCGCTTTAATGGGATATATGTGAATTCTGGTCTTCATCCACCTGTTTTATAAACTCCATTTGCTGTCTCGGGTACAGACTGTTAATTCCTAAATGCCTTCAGCTTGATGTTTCCTACTTGGGATACAACTGCAGGAAGTATTGTGACCTAAAGATTGACACATGTGTCATTTGTGCAGCTGCTCTTTATTTCCTTGTGCAACAAAAGAAGTGGAATAAGCGTCTCTGGCAGCCTTTGTTACAGCCTGGATGGAGCCAAATGATCACAGAGCCACTCCTGCCCATGAGTTCAATTATAATTTGTTTTATAGGGTGGACAGGGATGTTTGAATGACAAATGAGGGAGATAAAATAATGAGAATGGTAGTAGCCTGCTCTCTGTTTCTGCGTGGAGTGGCTTGTTGTGGTAAGTCCCACAACCCTGGGAAGTAACTCCCCAATTAATTCCAGCACGAAGCAATGGAGGAAAGAGTTCCCAGAGTGCTGCAGAAACTGCTCTGACCCTCATCCCTGCCAAGGAGGTTTGGTCCTGGCAAAGGTCAGGGGTAAACGAGGCTAATATTTAACTACAGAAAACATAGAATTAACGCTATCTTCACTCAGGAAATCAGGCTAAAAGAATAAAATAAAATGATCTGCCAGGAGCACATTGTCTGCTGTACTCACTCTTCAAGCACAGGCCCTGTCTCGGGTGGAGGGAGAACAATCAGAATTAGGGCTGGAAAACGTCACTGAGATTTTGTGGTGTAGATGGGAAAATTATTAAGTATTTTTTGCATATTTTTTCCCCAGATCTGAGTAAAAAATCGGGTGAGATCTTATTTTGGGGCTTCTTTCCTCGGAGGAAAGGCAGCTGTGCAGTTCTAGTTTTATCACCTCCGTGGTATTCCCGGCTCAGCCTCAGGGATGACCTTGGCCAGTCATTTCCTTCCTGCAAAGTGGCAATTGGGCTGTTTACTCCCTTCCCACCGGTGCTCGGGAGCTTAATTAATATCTGCTTTGAGATCCTCCAAAGGTGCTGAAGTGTCACTATATACCAAACCCCATCCTTGCAGCTCAGCGCAGGAGAGGCAAAGGACTCAGGGATCTGTCAGCAATGTGCCATGGGAAGCGTTTGGGGGGAGTGCTGGGATGTCCTGCCTCTGCTCTGGGGGCACAGACCCTTCTCCAGTGACCCTTCCCTGGGTCTCTCCTCTCTCCACAGCAGTTTTCCCATCCAAACTCCATCTCTCCAGCCTGTTTTCTGTGGGAAATGGGGGAGCAACGGCAGAGGAATGTCACTTCATGGCAAGGAACACAACTTGCCTCATGAGATCTGGACGTGGAGCAGAATTCCTGGTGCTCCCGAGTATCTTGAATGAGGAATGTGCAGGGGTTTATCCATCCCTGTGATTTATGGTATATGGGTGGCCATGCCCTGGTGGCTCAGCTCAGCTTGGCTGCACTCCGGGCTCCTCTCACCTGGAGGATGGGCTGGGTGACACTCCTGGTTGGTCACAAGGAGCTGCTGGGTGACACTCCTGGTTAGTCACGGGCTGGGTGACACTCCTGGTTAGTCATGGGCTGGGTGACACTCCTGGTTAGTCACAGGCTGAGTGACACTCCTGGTTAGTCACCAGGAGCTGCTGGGTGACACTCATGGTTGGTCACGGGCTGGGTGACACTCCTGGTTAGTCACCAGGAGCTGCCAGGCACCTCTGATCTCTAGTGGAGATCCTGCAGCTCACAGAACTTGTGAGAGGAACAAAAGCGAGTTGTCAGCCCCCAGGCCCTGCTGTGTGTCCCAAGCCACCCCTCAGAGGAAGCTGGAGCGGATCTAACCAGGCTCCAGTGTTGCTTATTGTTGGCTTTTAAACTGCAGCCTCTGCTGTCACTGAGCGGTTTGTCTTTCCTTTAGGAGCTGGGTGAGAGCAGGACAAAATGGCTCAACTAGAAAGTTCTGTAGATGGATCTCTTCAACTTAATTTCAGCTCTGCCTCAACCCCTGCTGGAATTTGGAATCCTCTCAGGATGGTCCTGAGGGGGTGGCACAAAATGAGGAGGGGATTCACCGCCATCGGGGTTTGGGTTGGAATGAAGGTGAGACTTGTTTAAACCTCTCCTGGAGGGAAAGAGCCTTTTCCTGCCACGTCCAAGCCTGGAGTGATGGCAGGGAGGGATGGGGCTGAGGGGCAGGTGGGATGACATGATCCACAGAGACATTCAGCAATTCTCCTGGAGGTTTTTGAAACCAGAAGGATTCAGGCTGTCCCCTTCAAAGCATAGGAAAATCATGCTTTAAAAAAAAACGAAAGGGAGGAAAAGAGCTCCAAGAGTGGAGGTGAGAACCTGCAAACTGTTGATTGCCATCGAATTTTTGCAGCCTTCAGACAACCCAGGGAGCCCACAGTGCCACCCACTCTCTCCTTCCATAAGGTTTGGGGAAGTGACTCAAACATTAGTTAAAAATTTAATAAAAGCATTAATAAAAAAATTAAAAATTCATCAAAGCATTAATAAAAGAAAGTTGTATCATCTCCAACGTTCCTGTTAACCTGCAACAGAGCTCAAGTATTTCCCAAACATGGAGTACTCCAAGTACTGCGGTGGGAAAGGAAGGAAGGACTCAGCTGAGGAGGATTCGTGGGAGACAGAGCTGGAGTGGTTTGGGGGGTTGAGTTTCTGTTCTCTCTGGGCTCTTTGGGCCTTTCCCTACCAAGGGTTTCTCTCTCTCTCTGCTCCAGATGCTGAATTTCTCTCCTTGTATTTCCAAAGACTTTCCAAACCCTTTGGAATTGGGGCACTGAATATTATGAATGAATCTGGCACAAATCAACCACCGCAGAGCCCAAACCCAAGCCCTGGATGTTCAGTGCCCGGGTTCCTCTGTGCCACATCTCACCACAGTGACCCATGGTCAGCTTTCCTGCCCTTGGCTGAACCTTGCCAGCTTAACATCGAAATAAAGGCATTATAATAACACATTTCCACTGGGTTGTTTTCCCAAGTAACAAGAAAAAATATTCCAAGCCTGGGATAAACACCACACAAAGAATTCAAATAACTCAGGCAATACCCACCTATACAAAGAAAGAATTAATCTGTGTGGTCCACTCTGTGTGTTACCTTTGCTCACATTTACTTTAATTTTTTTTTCACATCAGAGCATCCAGAATATGTCAAAACAAAGCCTTGCAGAGGACGAGCTTTTGCAAAAGGATAAATAACCCTTGTGACTCCTGCCCGTTGCCTCGCACTTCACAAGTGGTGAATGAGAGGTCTGATTAAACACGATACAAAAAGGGCTTGCAAGTAGCACTGTTTACTAACATTTCAATTTCTATGCCTCATTTATTAGACTTAGAATAAAAAGGTTAGAGGGGTGTTTGGGGTTGTCTTTAACCTTGATGATATTTCCACTGAAGCAGCATAATGGCTCTTAATTGCTTAAGTGAAGAGAACATGTTGACGTGTCCTTCTTTGTGCTTAAAGCCCTGTGCCTAAACCATTATGCTAATTCAAGCATTATATACACCAAAGTATTTATGGGACTGACACAAGTGATGTTGCAGGTAAAGGGCTGTGAAATGGTCTGTAAACAGAGAGAATTGATTCCGGGCCCAAAGCAATGCTGTTAAAGTCACAGCCATTGAACAGCCAGCCCTCCAATTTCTCCGCCGATTGTCACACCGGGTCAGGCGGTGGCAGCTCCGGGATCACAGGGGTGGCTTCCAGCCGATGGAAACCGACCGCACGAACCCAAATTAACCCAAATTAACATGGAAGCAATACTCGACCCGGCCTTTTTTTTTTTTTTTTTTCCTTTTATTTTCCTGTGGGCAGCAGGTTTTGGTCACTAAAA
>WEKX01025932.1:95000-127500 GCA_013390025.1 Pitta sordida | reverse complement strand
GGCCTGGGAGATATCTGCTATGCATAGACAATTACAATGGGCTCAAAACCCCAGAACATTTACCTTTTCCAACTGAATGACTCTATAAAATGGACACCTGCCATGTTCCTAGCATGAATCATTGTACTTAGAGGCACACACAAGTGGAGAGCAGTCACGGCTAGTTGGTCACTGATGTATCAGACACAATGTCTGCACAGGGTTCAGTGCCTGAGCCAAATGTTAAAGTTATTTGTTCTTGTCAATAAACTAAACTTTACTGTGACCCTATGTTTTTATTATGCCACGTGTATTTTAAGAGAGGATGTTACTGCTTGGACTTCTCCTGAGCCCTGCAAATGCTGCTGGAGGGGGTGGGAAGCAAATATTCCCAGAGCTGGTACCGTGAGCCTGCCAGGGCAAGGCAGCTGATTTCCAGGGGCTGTGAGAAGTGTCAGCCCCTTCCTATCACTGTGTGTAGTCGAGTTTTAAAACCCTGCAGGTCTGAAGTACCCTCATCAATTTGCCTTCTGGGCTGAGGTTTCCTTGCAGAGGTAGAAATGAAACGTGGTGAGAGGTGAAGTCCTGCCTGAGACCTGCCATTCCCCTGTGCAGTTGTTATTCCTGGATGCCCAGCAAGGTGCCACAGTGTTTTCCAGGTGCAGAAGGGAAGGGCCAGCCCCGGCAGGAGGCAGCCACAGCCACAAAAATGCCATGGAAGCCAGGCACGACCAGGATAACTGGCATTCCAAGGCTACATGCCAGCCCTACATCTCAAAATGCATTTCCTTATCCCCATTTCCCTGTGGGGAGACTGAGGCACAGAGATATATTTTTTTTTCAAGCTCCACAAGCTCACAGAGAGCGAGGAATAATAATAATCATTTTTAAAAAGGCTTTTAAAACTTTGAGCCATCTGTGCAGAGTTTCAGTGTAATTTCCCAATTTAAAAAATAATGGCCATCTTCCCTTGGAAGAGTTTTTAACATCACCTAGTTCTTCCTACCTTGTGGGCAGACTGGATATTTGGCAGGGAAGTGATCAAGGGTGTATGTCCTGGCATTCCCACAAAAGCCCATCTAAAGTTGGTTGAGTTACAAGCTTTTGGGAAAAAAAAAATCCTCAGTCTCCAGAAGCTCAGGAGGCATTTAAATGTCTCTGAATTTCATGAAGACTCCACTTAGGCTGGGCACGGATCCAGCTGGGATGCTCTGAAAGCTTCGGGTAGTGCCAGGGACAGAGACTCGGCTGACATTTGCTCCTCACAGCTCCAGGAGCTGATCCTGCCCCTGTTCCGTGGGCTGGGGAGGGGCAGAAGCTGCTTCACTTTCTGGCACAAGGGAATAAATAAAGGGTGGATGGTTGGAGAGTTTGCAGCAAGAACAGGCTGGGGTAAAATGGATCAGATCTGGGGATGGTGTGAGTTGATGTGCCATGGAATCCCTTTCCTCGTGCCCTGCCTGAGTCAGGAGAGTCTGGGCTGCTGGAAGGAGCCTTTCCCTGCTCCTGTAAATCCTCAGGGAAACAGAAATGCCGTCAAGCTTTAGATTTTCCAGGCACCAAGATTAGATAACAGAGGAACTGGAACTGAATCCATCTGCTTGGAGGTCAGGTCTGGATTTCTGGGCTTCAGCCCCGAATCCAGCCACACTGACGTGTCTCAACATAAAATAGCACTAAACCTGATAATTCCCAGTTTTTGTTATTTTTGTTATTACAGGTCTGTCTTTAAGTGACATATTTGTTGTATTTGTACACTCTGATTTCTCCTGGAGCAGGAAAACACAGTGAAGAAATTCCCACTCCCTGCCACGACAATAGCAAATAGTGGAAAGCAAAGCTCGGAGGTGGGAGAGGGAGACGAGGCCTCTGTTGTTATGGTGATGGGTGACATTTGTGTCAGTGCTGCACGGATGTGAACCAGGAACGTCCCTCTGCCCAAAGCAAGAGGCATTTCCCATTTCCTTGGCAGTGTCAGGACTGCTGGTGTAACAATTAAACCATCAGTGGGGCCCAACGAGGACTGCTGACCCCTCAGCTCTCTTGGAACCCAGGTTTGAATTTCCCAGTGCTGGAGTCCTGAGTTGGGATTTAACATCATTCTGACCGAACACTTCTGCCATGAGGCAGCAAAATCCTAAACTGGATGAGAATTCTGGCGGACCACACTCCTGGGATCCACCGTAGTGCGTCCAACAAAATCTTGAATCCATGATTCCCGTCTTCCTCTTTCCAATTGCTGCTCAGGACTTAAACTCCTGGACTTTTTTCAATCCCTCTTCCCAGTTTTTAATTCCAATAACCTTTATGTTATTCCAACACGCAGCTGGGAACCACACTGAGGTTCTGGTTAAATTCTGGGGTCAGTAAATCAAGGAACGTAATTCCAGGGAAGAGTAAGAGGTAAGAGCCTGTCAAGGCTTGTCCAGTTTGTCCAGTTTGAGGGATGCACTGGATTTTCAGAGCTCTTCCTGCAAGGCAGAGGAAGGAACCTCACTCTCATTTATTCCTTTCCACCTGCCCTTGCTGGGAGTTGTTTGAACAAGTTGCACGAAGCTCCCAAGAACAAAAAGGGTTTGAGTTTTAGGCTGAAGGCTCCGAGATACAGGACAACCCATGGGCTTGAACATGGCCCGGATCAAACTGCAATTAAAACAGGATGAGGAGATATTTTCAGGTTTCTGCCTGAAGCCTGGGCCCACAAGCCAAAAGTAAGTGGCCACAGCTTCTTGCTCCTCACAGTGCAGGGATTACAGACAGGTTCTGGAAACCTGATTTTTCTGGAAAAAACCCTCAACTCTCTCATTTTCTTGGCATCAGCTCCTGATACAAAGGCTCTGAATGTGTGTGAGTGAAATCTGACTGCCTGACTATGATGTCATTTAAGTATTTTGGTACAGCAAAATGGAACAGAATTACTCTTCCTATTATCTTCCAAAAGTTATTGAAAATTATATGAAATATACTCTCCAAGAAGAAAAAAAAAGATGAGTTTTTTTTTTTAAAACGCAATTTCTTTGGCAGTTTATTCATTTGTTATTCATTCACCCTCCTTCACGTTGTGAAGGCTTTCTATTATGAAACATTCTGTGGAAAAAAAATGAACAAAAAAAAAAAAGAAGTATACTACTTCTTTAAAATATATTGCAAGAATCCTCATTTCCAGATTTTTATTGCAGCACTAGCTGGTATTCTTGCATGCAGTTTTGTAATTTATTCTGAACATTCCACTTAAACCTTTTTTCAATAGCATGATTTTATTAGAGTCAGCTCACTGGACTTTCCCAAAAAGGTATTTAAGATCAAATAAAACCAGTGCTTGGAAAAATATCATTACAATATGAAAGCAGTTACAAAAACATTAGTACTGCAAAGTTTTATTTCAAATGGCTGAGCCCGCTGTACCCCAGGTTATTGCACTTGTACTTCCTCAGACACACTCCCTGGAAAGATGGGGAAAACTGTCATCTTAGCAGTTTTTACCTGTTCCTCAAAAAAAGCACCCAATTTATAGGGAGGATGAGGGTGAGAACAGCGATCCGCCCTTTGTTCTGCATCGCTCGGGTTGCAGGGGCAGGTTCTGTGAGCAAAGAGGGTCCCCAGAGTGGAGGGACTGGGGGGAACAGGGGCAGGGGAGTGTGGCTTGGGGAGAAGGGGCCAATCCTCACCTGCTAACCCCAAAAAAAGGTTCATTCAGGCAATAATTCCAGGCTGATTTTATGTCTGTTTTCCCCCAAGCTCTCTCTGGGGTCTGGTGGCAGGAGGGGGCTGTGCCCCACTGCTCCCAGTGACCACCAGCACCGTTCCCACTGGGAATGAGCCTGGACAAGGCTGCCAGCCCTGCACCTCCCCTTTGAGGGGTTGGTTTTTTCATCACAGGCTGGTTTGGGTGGGGAGGGACCTTAAGGATGCTCATTGCCCTGGGCAGGGACACCTTCCAGTGGCCAAAAAGGGATGAGACAGAAGATCACTCACAGCTGGCACTGGTGCAACTGGAGCTCAACCTGACCCTGCCCTGGTGTTTTTTAGTTTCACAGGATGCAATTTCAGGGAGTTTTGTTTGAGGGCTGTAACATCCCTTTAAATATTGATGGAGATCAAAAGAGAATATAATCCTTAAACTCAACTAAATGAAAACCTAATCCACAGTACAAATGAAAATAAAGGAAGAAAACAAAGAAAACCTTACTGGTTGTACCATCAGGTTCCGTGACACTGCGTTTTATTTTCTGTTCCTTGTATCTGAATTCTTATAATTATTCCATGGGGCAGATGTGAGGGGAAAGCAGTCGTTGGGATAATGTCCCTTTGTCCCCCCTTCTTCCAGGCTGTTTTTTCCCCAAGCCTGGTGTGGAGCAAGGCAGCATCAACACACCGAAGTTTGAAGATTTGGTGCTCTGTCTGGACTTTTAAATCCTCTTTTAGAACCGCAAGTTACTGTTCATATTACTTTTCTAAGTAGAAATAAGCTTAAAAAGTAAAGTCTTTATTGCTTCTTAAAAGGCGTAGTGCTCTGTGATAAATTCTCATATTTTGACTGTTAATATGTTTGAATGAAAATTATTTATACATTTTGGTGAGGTTGAATGGGTTTCATTTGATTGCTGCCTCTGGAAATGAAAGCAGAGTAGCAGGAAATTTACATGTCATGCTGTGATGTATATCCAGATTATGAGATGATTGTGCAGCAGATGAACACCAAGTAAAATCATTTGCATCAAACTGTGACAACTGCAATTCCTGACAAGGCCTCTTAGTTTTTTGGGCTATTATCATTGTACAAGAATATAATCTATTGACAGCAGGGCTGTTTAATACATTTAAAGGCAGACAGTGGAAGAAATCTTAACTGTTTTCATTCACCGCTGCACAAGGGTGCAGATCAAAAGTGAATTATATTTAATATATGCATGTATGATGATAAGATGCATGACATTCATCAAGCTGTTTAGTCATGGTTAAGCTGTGCTGGGGAAGATCCAATATTCCTGCCATATGTGGGCTGAAATAGAGACGTGAGACTGGAAATTAGATTATTGCCCAGCAGAAGTGAATAAACAGGGGGAGACATTCTGCCTTCATCTTTCTTAACCTTTCCTCTTGGATTCAATTCTGCCCTTCTTTACTTTTGGAGGAGTGGTTTGTCTCAGCTGCAGCTAAGGAAAATTTAAACTTTTAAAATCTACGGGAGTTTTATTCCCTTGTCTGTGGCAAAAAGCAGCCCTGGGATTTTTTTTTTTCCTATAATAATAATAAAAAGAGATGCCATTGTAGCACTTCTCATATCAACTGGCTCTGGATCAGGATTACATTTCCTACCTCAGGTATGATCTTTAAAGTTATTGGGGTGAATTAATTAAAAGAGAGAATTAAGACACAAACTATTTAATTGTTAAAAACCCACGATATTTGTGTGATTTTTACCAAATGCTGCAATTCCCTCCAAGGTCCGGGACAGGTAATTCCTGCCCTGGTTGGTTTTTGGAGCCTGGGGAGCACAGGGAACCCCAGGGAACCACAGGCAAATCCCGTGTTCCTGTTACCAGGGAGGGAAGAATTCCAGGATATTTGTCCTGCTGTTGGCTCCAACATAAGGAGTAAAGTGAGATGGAACAATTAAAATGTGCTAATTGTTAAAATTTGCTTTCTTGATGTTTTCTTGCCCCCAGCTTGCCCCGCCAAGGTAAGACAAGGATCTCAGGTGAGCACATCTGCAGGTGCTGCAGGGGGCGTGGAAAAGCAAGAAAAAAATATTATTTGGGGGCTCTTCAATAAAATTGCAGAAGTTGGCCCCAGAATGTTATCCCACAGTGCTGGCAGGAGAGTCCCAGCTGCAATGGCTGGGCACACCCAAGGTTTTGTGAGGGCACTGAGTCAGAAAATTCAGCAAAGACAAAGGATTGAACATTCCTGGGTCACTCTTCCCTCCGGTTTTGGCTTGTTGATGCAACACCAGCCACTGAAGGTGAATTTTGTCAGTCCCCTCATGATCCAAAGGGAAATGTGCAGCATTTCTTACCTCCTCAGCTGTCAGAGGGGCTGCTTGGGGTGACAGGGGCATTGCTGGCGTGATGTGGAAGGAGAAGTTACTCTCCAGCCACCTCGGTCCAGATTCCCCATGGAAATCCATTCCTGCCTTCTCCTCTTTCTGTGGTGTGAGGTGGGCTCTGGAGATCCCAGGGCGATGTTGTGAGCTGTAAAAACAGAGAGGAATAAAGAAAAGACACTCAACAGTGATGAAAATGCTGTTTTCCACAGAAAATCAGGATGTGCTCCCAGTGATCTGCCCAGTCACTAGGAAAACTCCATTAAAATGAATTCCTGTTTTGCTTCACCAAACTGCCCAAAAATATCCAGAGCTTCATCCTCTGCACAGTGTTTAACATATTGATAAGAAGGGGTCATTTTGCTGTGGATAGGAAGGTTTATCATTCCTCCTTCAATAAAAGGAGGGAAAAAATATCTGACTGGGCCAAGGAAATGTTACCTGTGTTCATTTCGGTGGTAGAAAACACCTAGTAGAAAAACAATGGATGAGCGGTTTATGGACCACTGGGGTTAGTATCATCCAAACCCAGACCCAGAGAATTCTCTCTGTGCATTATGAGGTTTCTACCCTCACCCAGAGAATGTTTTGTTGCCCACAAACACCACATTTTCTACCTGGTACCAAACCAGGGTTTCACTGTGGGTGCTCACATGGTTTCATTGGTGCTCAGGCAACATAAAAGTTCTGGTTCCAATAGCAGAAAACTTATCACTACAACAACTTATCGCTCACAACAAAAAGTGTGAGAATGCCAAAAAAAAATCTGATTACCATGAAAAAAAAAACGTGAAAAATTGTTGGTGACACATTTGGGGGACCCCTGTGGTCCCAGTGCTCAGCCTGGAGTGCACTCAGACCTCACACTGCAGACATTTATTCAGATTTTTACCATTATTGGTTGATCTGAGCCCAAAATTGAGCTCTGTGGGTCAGGAAGGTCACACACACATGGTAAACCTCTGAAGTAAAAGAGTTATCAGCCTCTGGAGAGGGGACACCCAGACTCTGCTTTGGGATGGCAGCAAGGCCGGAGTTCCGGAACGTTCCCATCTCCTGGCTGGAGCTCCGTGGTGCTGCATTTTGACTTTGTGGAGGTTGCTTTGTGGGTAACCAAGCACCAACCAGCTGGGGATTTGGGAAATGCCAGCCCAGCCCTGGTATGAAACCAAACCTGGTTTTATTAGATCCTCCTGATGCACCAGAGAAAAGCTCCAGATTCCAAAGTTATCAGGTTATGATGTCGTCCTTTCTGGAGCTGAGGAGCAGCTGTTGCTGCATCACAGCTCTGAGCATGATGAACATTTGGGGAGAAGGGGTAATTTTTGAATTAAAAAGGAAAAAAAAAAAAGGAATGTCACTATTCTGGAAGCAAATCTGGCCACTGACTTCATTGGACACGTGTCATGGGCTGGGATCGGTTTTTTGGGGGGACTGCACGATGCGAAGTAAAACGGAGCTGGTCATAAGCAACTTGGCATTTATTCTTTATGTAGGAATATTTGTTCCTCAAAGTCAGACTATGTGGAATATTAGCATTTGAATAAATTATTCAAGACTTGCTAGAGAACGCAAGGGGAAAAAATCTTTTCAGCATTATAACACGACAATCTACAGGGTGGCAGGAAAGGAAGGCTGTCATTTTTTCTTCAATTACAAAAGGCAAATATTTATTATTTATAAGTATTCGCCTTGTATAGGCTTAAATGTTATTTATGAACCTGTTGCATAGTGATTTTCAATGTAACTCATTATTTTTAGCCTTAGGGTGTTGTAAAGGAGCATGGATATATTTAATGACACTCTGCTAGTCAGCGCAATTACACTGTAATCATTATGTAAAATGTGCTATTAATTAAACCAATTTCTAGTTAGAACATTCTCTTCTGCAGGGCTTAATCTTAATCTCTGGCAATCTTTCTCTCTGTTTTTCACCCATTAATTATATGATTACTTTTAAAGTTACATGCGATAAAATATGTTTTTATTTTTAAGCTGGATGTGCTCAATTATTTGTATTTATCAAGGCGTTTGCCTGAATTATTGAAAAGGCTTTATTTGCCAAGCAAAAGGAGAGGGAAAAGAAACATAAATTGGGCAGTTGTCTGGGAGTCAACAGCAGTTGGATGGTTGACAATTGTTTCTGATCTTCTCTTTAGATGTTCTGGGGTTGGATTTAATTTTCAGTTCTGAAACGACTCATCTCCAGTCTTCTCTTTTCACCTCAGTTACCACGCAGAAATCTGCACTTATTTTTAAATAGTTCATTTGTACACAGAGGCAAATCTCCACATTTCTCCCCATTGGACTGACGATTTTTTTAAAATGTAGTTATGCTAAAATGTTGCTCTGCCTAAACATGATTGACTTAAACACCAACCAAACAATTAACATTAAGGCATTGTGGTGTTTCTCAAGTGGAAATTAAACCTGTTAATGATTTGGGTTAAAACCATCTCATCCATGTATCTACTTCACTTTAGAAAAGGAAGAAACTCCCTCGTTTTGATGAAGTCATCCTTGCTCTGCTCTGCAATGACCCCTTGTGGAAAAAACACTTGAAAAGAGGAGGAACGGCTTTAAAGGGCCTGAGTATTCCCTGGAAATTCGATGTTGAGGGATTATGGCCTAATGAGCGTGAAAAGCATTGGGTGAATTTTTTTAGTGAAACCCCAAGGTTTTGGGAGATCCATCCATTTATCCATCCATCCCTCCATCCCTTCATCCATCCATCCATCCATCCATCCATCCATCCATCATCCATCCATCCATCCATCCATCCCTTCATTCATCCATCCATCCATCCATCCATCCATCCATCCATCCATCCATCCATCCATCCCTTCATTCATCCATCCATCCATCCATCCATCCATTCATTCCCAGTGCAGCACCTCATCCCTGGGATAAGAGGATCCCAACAACAGGAGTAAAACCCTCTGGGGAAATTGTATCCCAGTCAGTAAATAAGTTTTGCAGGCTGAGAGCAGAGCCACTGGAACAAACAGTTCTTTCTACTCCAGGTGTGAGTAGGGAAGGGCCTCACTGGTTTTCTGAAATCCTCTTGCATTTTCCAAGAAAAAATCCAGTTTAAACCACCATTTCTGCAGCCTGAGAGCATGAATCCACCTCAGGTTTTGCTCCCAAAGCAATCCTGTGCTGCCCCCTCTGACAGACCTGTCCCAGTCTGCCACCTTGGCTGGCACAGCTCCAGCAGTTTTGGGGCTGCTCTTGCCTGTGGCCACCCCGACACCCCCCAACTCCGCCAGGGCAGGGTCCTGGGGCTGCTCAGACACAGCTCCCCACGGGCACTGGGTGGATTTGCTGTCTGTGTGGAATTCCAGCACCAGCTGGAAATCCCTGCAAGACCCACCTCAGCATTTACTGGTTCCTTGGTGTTGTCTGAGGTGGGGAAGGGAGAGGAAGAGTCGGCTGCCGGGGACAGGAGGGGTCAGTCCCAGCCTGCTCTGTTAAATCCACGGGACAGCTCCCAGGCCACTCATTCCATGATGGAAAAGCAGGAACTGGGGCTCTGGGGTACAGATCACACCCACTGCCCATGTACCCAGCACAAAGTCTCATCTCACACAAACACCTCCATGAGAAGGGAAATGTGCAAGAATGATATCTGAGGATAGTCCCTGATGGAAATAGGAAAGGGATCACGAGCCAAGGTCTCCTCTGGGCTCCCCTGTACATTCCATCAGTGTTATCCCCTGCTCAGGGTGCAAGGGATGGCTGGTGGAGCGTGTGGGTTCCTGGTTATCCTCCTTTCCCCATTGTTAAGCTGCTCCCTCCTTTCCCAGCCCAGTCTCCCAGGGAGAGCCCTGAGCTGTGGGATGTGGCAGCAAAGAATCCCTGGCAAACAGTTCCCTGCAACTCTATTTTTAATATACATTGCTGACCCTAATGATGGTCTATTGAGATGAGGGCAAGGAATGTCTGATCAAGTGGAGATTAATTTTTGCCTGCGCTGTCTGGAAATGCATGAAAATGCACTCCTTTTTCTATTTAGACTCACAGGATGCTTTGATGGATTGACTAGTTTACAAATGAAGGTGATAAAATTAGGTTGAAGACCACATACATTTCTTAAAATGAGTCTGGCTGGTCGTGGAGACAATGAGGTTTGGACAGATTGTATTGCTGGTTTAGGCAATCTCCTGAACATGTCAAGATTTATAGACCTGTACTGTAATGTTACAATTGCAGCTCACTGATATGGGTTTCTTTGCAAATTCTTTCCCATTTTATTTGAAAAAGGCCATTAGAGAGTTATAGACTATTGAAAAAGCTTTTTCTTTGCTAACCCTTAATAAACTCTTCCAAACAAGGACTAGTGCATTTTTGTATTAAATTTAGAGCCAAATCTGTAAAACATGTTCTCCCAGGTTTGGATAATTTGATTATTATTATCTAAATGGAGTTATGGTTCGCATTGGCTTGCAGTAGTAAATAAAAGGTAAGTTAAGGTTTGTACGAGATCTTGGGACGCTGAGCATTTTTCACTCTACCTTTGGATTCCTGGATTTTGGGAATGGGAAATGTATTTCCCCCGGGTTGAGGAATTACAAAAATAAAATCCTCATAATGCAGCCCCGAAATTAATGTTGCATTGAGCTGGAAACAAATCACTATTAACATTTCTTTATTCTTATTGTTGCACAAATGCCCACAGAAGCCTTGGGATTTCCTTAATAACACAGACAAGGTTTACCAAACAAATGAAAACAGACGATGGCGGGTTTCATGCAAAATTAAAAGCCATGATGACATTAAAAATCATTACAAGAGAAGAGCAATAGATAAGATATCAAAGCTCTTTATGAATTAATAATAAATTCTATTTTATACATTTTGCTGTCAGACTAATGTTATCCAAGAACTTTGTCAGCGATGTCCTAGAGAGGGGCCTGGGTACGTTTAAATGAGAGCTCCTGGATTTTGTTTTCATGCTTTATCCAGCTGAAAAAACACCTAGATATGATGCTCGAGGTGCTTTAGGGCTGAGAGGGCAGGCCAAGGCTCTCAGGACATCAATAAATAGCTTAAACACAGAGCTCAGCACGTCCTGTCTCTGGGGAGAAGGGGACCGGCTCCTTTCCTGCTGTGGGATGGGGGGTGAAGCTGTGGGGGCAGCAGAAGCATTTGGGGAGCCTCAAAGGAAGGGCTGGAGCCACCAGGGCCCAGCAGAAGATGAAAGAGGCTCCCTGTGGGAGCATCTCCACCTCCCGTGGAAGCTCAGAGCTGGGAGGGCCAAACCTCCTTCCTCCTTCCCCGGGCTTCCAAAAATGCCTCCTTTGTTGGGGTATGGCACCGAAATCCCAGCTGCACGTGCCTCGGGGCTGGCTCCTTCCTCACCTCACCCAGCACCACCTCACTGCAAGCTCTGCCAGAGTCCCTGGTGTCACCACATCCCTTAATTAATTAATTTACCCGTGCTTGCAGTGGGGATTCGCCCTTCCCCGGCCTAAACACAGCATCCCTTCCATCAAAGCTCATCCTTACTTTGGGAAGGAGGTGACAGCACAAATCCTCTGCCTGCAGGGGCTGAGTTTGGGATCCTCAGCTATGGAGTGAGTGGGGAGAGATGTGCCTGGGAAGTTCCCAGTCCCAAAACATCACTCATTTAACACTGGGGAGAGATGATCCTGGGAAGTTCCCAGCCCCAAACATCACTCCTTTAACCCTGGGATATCCACAGCTGCTGCTTCTCCACTGGTCCTGAGCCTGCAGCCAGCCCTGCACAGCTCCTGCACAGCTACTCTTTAAGTTTAAGTTTGAATCAACGTGTGGTTTGCCTTCCTCTGTGGATTTTAGGATGATTTTAAAAGAGGTTTGCTATGAGAAGGAAGCAATAAATATATTAAGTCTGAAGTTGGCTGGTTGCTAAAGACCCAGTGAGTGTGTGGGTTGTTTTTCTGCAGGACTCTGACAAGGTAAATAAGGGTTATTATAAGAGGGAACTTCTCAGGCTGATGGCCTGACCCTTTTCTGAGCTTTGCTCCCTGTTAGATGGTCCATGTGGAATTTTCATATAAATAGTGAGGAAACCCCCCCCTCCACATTAAGAAATAAAATAAATACCCTCTAATGCTAAATTTCTGACCGCAGATGAGCTAACTTTCTGTTCTTGGCTTAAGAAATAGGTTAAAAATGTTAACCTCAGCAACCTTAGTTAACCTTAAGAAATGGGTTAAAAATGTCAGCCTTAAAGCAGAAGAAAAGAAAACCTGGAAGTCAGGGAAGGACCTTGGTATTCCTGGCTTAAATCCGATTGCTCCCCTCTATTCTAACGCACTTGAGAGCAGGTTTACTCTCCTCCCCTCCCGCCCTAATGGGAGCGGCTCCTCTAATGGCCCTAAATGTTTTCTAGGAATGCCTGAAATCTTCCCGCAGAGGCATTTAAAGGTTTAGCTATGTTTGAAACGCAGCTGTTTTTCAATCCGCCCGGCCAGCCAATCCAGGTGCCTGCTGGCCCACAGGCGTGTGTGCCATCTTCCTGGGATTGTCAGCGGGAATAGACTGATGGATCACTTCCCTGTGTCACTGCTCCGGACCGGTGACAATCAGGGGAATGATTGTGTCTGCCTCTACACAGATCTGTAATTGATTGCCTAAACCCTAAGACTCTCTTTCCCAGTTGATATGATGGAACATGGGACTGAAATCACTCTGGATGAGGAGGAGTCAGGACCATTTGTTATTTACTCCTTCTTTTTGCCTCTGCCCTGCTCGAATTGTCCCACCAGAACACATTATGGTAATCAGCAGCAATGTATGTATAGGAATCAATCAAAGGGAGAGCCGTCACCAGAGTTATGACATTACAAAGTCTGTTTGTAACTTTTGATTTATGGAAGATTTTCGGGTTTATAAATTGAGAGTGAGGCATGTTGGGATGGCTTAACCCTCGAACTCCTTGGAGAAAACGAAAGGGAGAATTAACCCGGCCTTCCCTTACTCCTAATCGCCTGATTATAAACTGTTATAACACTGATGTTATTTTCTTCGTGTTTCCAGCTTGCAAATGTTTTTGTAGGAAAGAAAAATGCTTTACAGGGAAACAAACAAACACACATCCTGTAACAAAGGTTTATAAGCGAAGGCTCTGAGCCTGCTCACACCACACAGATGTTTAATTTTTGAGCTGTGGCATCGGCAGCCGCCCATCCCCGCTCCCCAAAACAGCTGCTTAACTTCAGCTCTGAGCCCACATCTCGTGGAACTCGATGGGGTTTAAGCACACACTTATCTTTGGGAGCTCCGCTAATACCGATGAACTTAAACATCTGCTTCCTGTCACTTTGCTTTTCACCCCTGCAGGTCCCCTGGTTCTTCAGCACATCCTCCCCTGCACACACACGGGCACAAAGGAAAGGCCTAAATGGATAATAGGGTGTCAAAAGTATAGTAAATATATATTCAACTGCTTATTTACATCTCTGGAGATGTGTGTGTATGAGTTTGTGAACAGCTCAGGGTGTGTGACAAAAATATTGATGTTTATCCTTTATACTTGCATGTATTTGTTGTCTTCCCCAGTCTGAACACCTGCATTACACTTTGGAGTTTTAAATGTATTATTTTGGGGTTTTAAAATGCATTTGGAATCTCTGAGCCCCTCCTCCAAACCCTTCCTCTCCCAGGAGTTCCCCCCACCCCTTTGTTACTCTGCTTTAATTTCTGCTCTGGTGCTGCCTGTTGAGAGCTGGATCAAACACTCTGCAAAGAGACTCTTCAGAGAGAACCCCAACGACTCCAGCGTCAAAAGTCACCCCCAAGAGCAGAGTTTGGCTCCTCCCACACTCAGAGAGTTGCATCATTTTCAAATATTTACCTGATCATCTTCACTGTGCAACATATTTGGCCATTCTACTGACAGCTGTACTCATTTCATTGGCTAATGGCTGAAGGAAATCAGGTTTTCTTTTTAGTAGCACAGCAGCCCTTCTCTGCTTAATCTGCTCCTTCAGCTCCGAGCTGAAAGCTCATCAGATTGCAGATCCCACTGGGCACACTCTGTGTTTTTTTAATGCATTAGGAAACCTCTATCACTATGGCTGGAAAACTTTAAAAACCATTTAAAGACAAAAAAAAAAAAAGAGGAATAAATGAAAACGTTACGAAACTGGAAATGTTAATGAAGTCATTTTCAAAGAAAAGGCTTTTGATTCGGAATAAAATGCCACGTCACTTATTAAGAGTTAACGTTTTTCCCTCCGCAAAAAGGTTCAACAAAGAAAATCAGAATGATTTAAAAATGTAAGCTGTGTAAAGGAGTTCTGTTGTAAACTGTTGCAGACGAGCACTTGGGGCCTTGATTTTACTGACTGGTCAATATTTAATATGGAGAATAAAATAACCAGGTGTTGAAGGTCGACTGACCTTTGGAAAGGTAAGAAAGCCGTGGCAAATTCTGGTATTGTGAGGATTTCTGGGGGCTGAAAAAGCCAAATCTCCCCTCCCTGGAGCCCCTGAACTGAGGGTCCTTCTCCTGTTTCCTTGGATTCTTCCCACCACAAACTCCTGCTCACCCTCCCCTGGATCAGGGATTCAGCAGCTTGGGAAAAGCCTCCTGGTCAATGAAGTGCCACCTCCTCATGGGAATCTTGGAAACACTTTGAAAAATGAGCCCCTCGTCCAGATACAATATAATAAATTAAAATAAAATAAAATTAGGGCCAGAAAAACAATGGTGTCAGGATCAGTCAGCACAACTGCAGCATTGGAATCATTTGCTTGGTGCAGGAACCAAGAATTAAAGAGTATTTTCCTGTGATCAGGACGCTGCCACAACCTGCAGAAGAGAGGAGCTGCTCTCTGTGATGTATTTCATTTTTGGGGTTAGCTTGGGGTAGTAATGAACAAGTCACAGCCAAGTGAATTAATCTCTCTGCCTCTCCAGAAATGAAACTTCATGTACAGCAATTTGGCCTTCATTGCTTTTTCACTGTGCCCTTTCTCCGAGATTCTTCATAAAAAAGTAAAATTAAATTAAAACCGTCGCAAAGTGTGTTTTAACCACTCCAAAAATGCTCGTAGATTTTCCATTAGGCACACACACACACATTCCAGCGGGGTGTAACACTCTGTGCATCGTTCAGATTTATCAAAGCAGATGAATTAACCTCCCCAGCCGGTTATTCTGGATGTTTGGGGTCCAGTTGTGGCCTTTATTGCAGCCCTTCATCTCAGCTCTAAGACAGGGGCCAGCAGTGGCTCAGGTGTGAGGCAGCACCAGGAGCCCCTCAGACTTTTGCTTCTTATGCCCCACCTGTTGTTTGGTGTTTCTAGGCTATTCTTTTTCCAATTTCACTTCTTATTCTGCTATTTCCTGGAAAATTTAATCGTTCCCCACCCAAGAGATCATTTAAGCTCCCCATAACTCCCCTGTAGCTCACGAGTTATCCTGTTGAACTCCTGTGAAATTCCAGTTGCTTGTGTATAAGTTGATTTAAGCCCTGCTAACCACAGAATAGGAAATGTATATTTTAATAGTTAGCGAGATCAATTAACCCTCATTAAACCCGTTGGTGCTTCATCAACATAAACCAAATATAATAAATATCTCCAGAGCCCCGCTGTGTATTGAGCACACGACAATTAATTACAAACGTGGTATTAGCAGTTTACCAATGGTGGCACAAATATGTATCTATTACATCACTGCTAATCTCTGTAAATATGTTTTTAATAAGCTCATGGTATTTAGTCAGCATACAATAACTGTCTCATTAAGCCTAAATTAAATGCATGGTTAAGCATATTAAAAACAGTTAATTTAAAACGTCGCCAACATTCTTCACGTTGGGTCCCAATGTGGCTGCACTTCCTTGGGGTTGTTGGGGGCTCTGGAGAAATCCCTGGCCCTGGGACTTCCTTCCCGGTGTGCATTAAGAGTCCAGGTAATTTAATGCTGTGATTTTATAGACCAAGTTTCATTTACAGGGAAAAAAAAATGCTCGTGTACCAAAGCTCTCTGTGAGGATAAAATGTTTTTTTAAAAAAATTAAAACAGAGGCATCAATAAAAATAAATAAATAAATAAATAAATAAATAGGGGAAAATCCCTCTGTTGGAATAACAATGAAGAGAGTGTTGCTGTACATGGTTTTTCATTTGTGGGTAGCTGCAGACATGACTAAACTGGCCCATTGCAGGGGGTGATTTCCAGCCCCTCCAGTGCCCCCATGGTCGGGATGGGGCCGGACGGTGCCGGAGCTGCTCGGGCAGGTCCGTGTGACCCGGGAATTTTGGGGGTTTGTGCAGCCAACAAACCAATCCCTGGGCAGAGACAGCGACAGCTGAAGCTTTTACAGCTCCTGAGGTTCCCTCAGTCACTGGTTCTACCACAGGAGTTGTATAAAACACGCATTAAACGCCAACTAAATCAAAGAGTTTCCACGACTCTTTTCTGCAGCAGTGAAATTCAGGACAAACAGTGTTCTGTGCATGGGGATCAGCACCTGGAGAGCAGAGCTCCTCATTTCACACCCTGCCTTCCCAAATGGAACCCGAAGGAAGTCGTGTGTTTTATTCATTTTATTATTTCCTGCGCTATTTATACCGGCATTTAGAAAACACACGGCAGGAAATTCAAATTTACAGCGACTCCCTGCGCTTCTGGACCACCATCCATGTAATGAGCTCCACAGGCTTTATGAACTTGGCTGCACTTATGTCTTATGTTCCACCCCGGCCGCCTCATAACGGGGGAGGGAAGAATAAATAGCTCTGGGAGTGATCCTCAGGGAGACTCTGGGAGGGGCAGAAACTGAGCGACAGGGAAGTCACAAGAACACAGGTTAGAAAAGCTCTGTCAGCTTGGTGTTTCCAACCAATGCCACCAGAAGATGGCGGGGGGTTGACTTTAAATTTCATTATATTGTGTATTCCTCAGGCCAGCTTGTTATCCTCGTTCTTCCAAGCCCATAAACTTCTGATTCTTCAAAGCAGCAAATTCACAATTCCCTTATCCACAAACAGGATGAGCTCAAGGCTCTGGAGGGGGAAGGGAATGTCAGCAGCGTTCACGCTTCCCTATATATTATTTTTGTAAATCTGAGGTGCAAATTGTTTGTAGAATCTCAATGACACCCCTTCTAATATCGTCCTGTGCAATCAGCTCCCTATGAAAACAGGGCTTTCATAGGGTAAGAAAATCATTTGAACTTGTGCTCTGCCATGGATTTGAATATTCAGATAAGGTCAGTGGTCAGAGCAGGGGTGACAGCTGCGGTCAATAACCAGGTTCAGGGAGACAAAATCTTTCTGTCTGTGTGGGAATAGCCTGAAGATGAGGAGTTCTCAGGAGGGATCGGGGGGATTCAATTGAGCTGCGTCACCACTTTATTTCCAGGATGCTGCAGGAGCGATGGCAGCCTTTGGGGAGGCAGCAGGGCAGGGAGCTGATCCTGCTGACGGTGTCCGTGCGGTGCCACCGGGTCACACCTTCTGCTGCTGTGAGTGATGAGGGAGCCATGGCTTGTTTTGGCTTCTGAAGGCTTGGCAAAGCCAACGACAACAAAAACGACAAGTGGTCCTGACGCCCCCAATTCCTGGGCTCTTGGCATGACACCTCTTTGAGGAGCCTGATAATCCCAGGAAGCTGAGACGTTGGCTACATGCCACAACAGGGCACCCAGCACTGCCACGATTATTTAACGTCATGGATCCCCTGCTAATTAACCATAAACCACCGCTGGAAATCCACTGGTGAGCACGGGCAGCACAGTTAAGATCACACTTCAGAAGTTAAGGCTGATTAACCTTTGCCTGGGTTATAAAATGGCCCATTGACCAACTGTTGCTGCTAGATGTATCAGCTCATCAGCAAAGGGATTATCCAGGGAGGAGCTACACGTGGTGTTGGGTGTGATGATAAACGGGGGGTTACAAACTGTTGATGAGAAATCAAGGCAGATTTAAATGGATTTCCCCTCTTTGCCTTTCCCTGGGTTAACTCGTGCCTGGGTGAAGGTTCCATACCCTTCAGGAAGGGGAATGGGGAGACATCCTGCTGCTGTTATCAACCAAATGACGCTTGGCCCAAGTGGTGACACACAGTTTTTAGCTGCATTTCCACAATTCCTCTGTGTTTACAAGTTCTTTAAAGCTACTGAGAGTGGGGTTTCAGCCTAAATTCAACATCCTCCACAGACAGTTTTTAAAGACAAAATCCTTAATTTTCTGAGGCCAAGCTGTGGTTTCAGCCTGTGAACGCCTCTGTTTCTGTGCAGCTTGGGAAGATATTTACCTGCCATAGGTGTCAGACTTCAGGTAGCAGCAGAATTGTAAATTTGGGGCTCCAGCTGCCAATGCCATGGACTGGGAGCTCAATCCTGACCCTGGCACTGACCAGGATGAGCTTGTACAGCATGACCTGCACTCGTGTTTTTCCTCACAACCTCCCACTTTGTGTTTGGTCCTGGGAGCTGTATTTCATAACAGAACTAATTCCTCCCCAAAGCAAACCCAGACCAGGGTAATGATGGCCCTGTGATGCTCAGGTGAGATTTCCAGCTCTCCCAAAGCTCAGGAGGGTGTCTGAAAGGCGAGATTTTGGTCCAGCCCTATCCCTGCTGATATGTACAGTCTCAAAGCCTAAAGACAAGACAGTCTTCTTTCAAATTTACAACAGCCTGTGTTTAAAAACCTGACAAACCCAAAATGGGCTCTCCATAAACTATAGTGGCACAATTCGTGCAGCTGTAATGTAGGTTGTGTCAGCATTTCCATTATTCTGTACACTGCTATTTTTCAGGGGTTTAGATCTTGGCTATAAAAATCCACCTGGGGTTGAGAGTTGGCAAGTTGGAATTTCAGCAGAGGGATTAATTTTTTTTTTTCAACTAAATTTGAAAAATAAATTCCATTAAAACTCTAGACAGCCCAGAAAAAAAACCCCAAACCACCCCTATGTTTGAGGGTGCTTCTGTTTCCCACAGTTTCATTAATATTGTTCAAATTTCATCAGTATTTTTCCTCCCTGCTTTAAAGCTCAATGGGTAAATTCATTTTGCCTGGAATTCCATCCACCTGTGTAGCTCCACATCCGACATTACTCTGATCCCATTCTACTTATATATATATATGTATATACATAAATATTTTTTCTTGCTGTTTTTTTTTCCATGTCACTTATCCTGTCTCTAAACAGGATCATCTGCTCTGTGCCTTCCTCCAAGCTGTCAGTCTCTGGAATTACAGAATATTTCCCATATTTTCACCCTTTTCTCCCATTGTTTGCAGACGCAGAGAGCAAAGCTTCTCCCCAAAGCCTGTGGCTCTCGGATTTCCCATCACTAACACAGAGGCAGCCCTTTTTTGTCCTTGGAAGGAGCCACCTTTGGATTTGCTACTGTGGGGTTTTGGGAGTCTGTCACTTTATTTTCCTGGAAGGTTTATGGAAAACATTCCAAACCAGGAACCCCCCAACCATCCTGTAGTGTGTATAGTGTAATAACTTCTTTTTTTCTCCGCACTGCAAGGGTGAACAAAATCTAAAATCAGAAAATAAGGGATAGAAAACAGAGATGAAGAAAACTCTTGAATTTACTGAAGCTTTCAGGCAATGAAATGCCCAGATTGTGTTATATTTATTTTCTACTCGAGATCCTTGGAAGTCATGAAACTTCCATAACCACAAGTGTGGGGTGAAAGTTTTAGTTTTCCCCCTTTTTGTTGACAGGGACTGAGAGGAACCAGAAACACTAAAATCAAAGTTAACAAATAACCAGCTATTCATTTTCATTATTAGTATTTTCTAATTTTAATTCCTCAGTGCTTCATCAGCTGTACGCAGGGAAACACAACGTAAATACACAGAATGAAGTTTTGGATGCAAAAGGCCACGTTTCACAGGCAATCCCACCTAATGACTACTCACAAATTAGTGTTTCAGAAATACGTCTCCTTCTGTTTATAATGGAATATCCAAACAGCCTCTTGGCAGAGCCATGATCGTGATGATTTCCTACGTTTGCAATTCCCACCCTTCGATTTTGGAACAACTAAGATGCTACAGCCCCTGCCTTCCATTAGATTAATATTTGTGCTGGATTTTGGAAGCACCAGCGCGAGGATATTTCATTGAGATGAAGGATCTGCCTCTACTTCTCCCTTTGCAGACCTCAATAACTCCTCCCAGCGCGGCGGGTGTGGAAGTGAAGGATTGCTGCGTGGAACTCCCGCTGCCCAGGGCTCCACTGAGCCCCGGCACAATTAAATCCGCTCTGCAAGGTCAGGATTTTGTCTCCAAGGCTGCAGGAGACGAGTCAGCACGAACTGTTCCACCATGGAGAACAGCGAGGGAAGCGCTGGGAATAACAAGCTCCTCAAAGCCCGGGATGGTTTATGTCTGGCTCATCACACAGTCAAAATGCAGATCCACGGCCAAGGAACACATTTTTTTTGGAAGGGATCTACTGATAACCAGAGAAAGGATTGGTCTCCTGTGCTGCCACAGGGCTCTGCCGAGGATCCCTGGGCTGCCCTTGGAACACCTGTCGGGGTGTGGCTTTATGGAATTGTTTCCCAGACCACAGGCTTGGTTTGCCTGTGCTCCTGTTCAGGGGGATGTTTGTCCCTATGGATTTATAGAGTATTTCATCCCCATTCCCAGCCTGCTGTCCCTCTGCTCCCCCCTGGCCCTTTGGGATCACACACTACTTGTGACCAACGTTATGTGCCCATCTTTCACCTTGGATTCCTAACTAAGACCACCAGCTATGTAAATGAACAGGCTCCCTCTCTCTCCAGACTGTCTGTATAGATTTTCAGGCACCACAGTTATATTCCATACAGCTGCATCTCCGTTCACTTGGAACGGATGGAAAAACCTTTTCCATTAATGGATTTCTCTGTGTTGGAGACTTACAGTGTAATAAACCTGCATTTCGGTTGCTCTAACAAAGTCTGAGCCAGAATTTACATAGAAGGGTGGTGGGAAAGCATTTAGATGATGGGAGAGGAGAAAGTGAGGCTGGACAGGATGGCAGTGGGGTATGAAAGAGATAAATAGAGAGTGGGGAGGGCACAGGTAACATGGGCAGGTTGTTACTGATAGGAGGGGGAGGCAGCAGAGAAAAGATGAACTGGAGTCTTTATTGGAGCCCAACTGTCCCAAAGTCTTTATATATATTTATATTTATAACTGCTCAGCACCAGAGTTGGATGTGACACTTCACATGGTTATTGGTCTTCATCTGAAAAAAAAACCAGCCTAAAAATCTCCAGGAGAGATGGACAACTTCAGGAAAGTTTTGGAAGTTTTCCTTCAGGCTAAATGACACACAAATGAAAGGGAACAATAGCAACAGCTTGGCACTTTTGCAAAGGATCCTTTCCTAAAGCAAAAGAGCAATTATCATTGCTGACTGAATACTTCCAAGCCACATGCCCATGGAAAGGGCTGAAATGTGGATCCCCAGCCCAGGTTAGAGGCTGAGTTTCCCTGGAGTCTCAGGTGCTCCTCCACAGGATCGCAGCCTCTCCGATTTCCAGCAGCCTTTTCTCTCCACATTCCTGGTTGCCATGTTTGTCTCCTAAGGAATAACCATTTCACAGAGGACTTGTGCAGGTTGGTGTTAGGCTGGGGACACTGGTCAGAAATTGCTGCTCAAGGATTCCTGTTATTTTATAGCATTTTCTTTGCCCCTGTAACACAACTGGATGTTTGGGCCAGCGGCGGGAAAGACCATCATCTCCCACATTTGTCACCCAGCTTGATGGATAGTATTCCCAAGCCAATGCCATAAATGCTGTTTGGAAATTGCGAAGCCAGGCTGCTGCCGCCGCTGCTCTGGCCAAAAAGAATTAATTTATAATCATGAATATAAATTTCATAGATAGTATTATTGTCATTCTGCTTTTTGAGTTATAGGACATATGGGGAGTGGCTTGTGGAGCAGGAGCAGTGTCACCATAACTCAGGGTAATTCCGTGGACGATCGTTCTCTCCATCACACAGACATAAATCAATCAGTTCCCCACATTAAAGGGACAGACCTCAGCTCTCAGAAGTTGGGGCAGCAGGAGGGGGTCCAGGTGTTGCTGACTAAGGCTGGTTTTATGGCAGACACCAGCCCCACCTCAGGAAAGCTCTTCCACCGGCCTCTCATCTACTGAGTGATGTTTTCCCATGTGACTCCAGGCACGTTCTTTTTTAAAATTCCCCATCATTCACCCAGCTCTGTCTCCCATCTCCACTGCCCACTGCTGCACCTTAAATTACTGGGCTTCCTAAATGAGTGACAGTTGACAAACTACAGTAAACTTCCTGTCCTGGCTGAAGTGACATTAATTCAACCAGAGCCCAATATATTCAAAGGTCTCTTGGAAATGCCATGAATTAGGGAGCAGATCTTTCCCATTAATGTGTCTCAGTCCCTCCCAAAGGCTCGGGGCCTCAGGGAGAAATAAAAGCCAGTAGAGCCTCGGTGGCACAGAGCAAGCCGGGAATGGCTTTGGAGCTAGAACGGCTTCGGAGTGGGCAGAGTTCTCTAGTTAAGCAACTTATTGTTCCCAAGAATAAAAAAAAAACCCAGATGATTATTCATGAGTGTGCCATAGTGTGTGGTTTGCCAATCACCCGACCAAGGGACACGCTCACTCAGCCATGAGGGAGGGCAGTACCCGTAATATTTTATTGCTGTTAAGCCTCAACTTTGCATGTTTTTATATAGACTACAGGGTGTTTAATAGCCATGCAAAGCCCTGACTTACTTGCACACAGGATTAATCCCACCTGGCTGACCCTTGAAAATGTGCAGCTGTGCAATATGGGGGCACGTGGAGATGTCCTGGTGGGTCACCTGTGTCAGGTTTCATTTGTTCTGTGGAAATGCCAGAAAGTTCTGCTGGGGGGGGTCAGAGCAGAGTGCAGGAGCAGAACACTGGGATTGAAATAAAAGGACAGGTTTTTTAAAGGCAGGAAGGAAAACTGTTTTTAAATATCCAGAGAAATAAGCAGTGATCCAAAATGGTAAAGAGAAGGTGATAGTTCTGGCAGAAGGGGATTTAAATACATTCCCATAGTTGAGTGTCAGCTGTTCAGTTTTATAATTGCAGGGAATGTTTCAGAGACAGGTCAAGCTCTGTTTTCCCTCTGGATCAGGACCAGGGAGGTGTCTCTGTGTGTCCTGGATCAGCCACGTGTGAGGAGAGGGAACATTCCCAGTCTGCGCCTGGCTCAACTGACTCTGGCACTGGGGACTGTCACAGTGTGAGGTTGGTTAATTCACATGAAATTGAAATGCTGACTATTCATACTCTAATTGTGCATGTTTATATTTGTTAATTCCTTCTACTTCTGTGGAATATCTGTGGTTCGAGGTCTGAACGAAGCAATCTCTTCAAGAATGAAGCAATCACGATACTCGACTTCCCCGTAATCCAGATTTTTCTGCTCCTCCGCAGAGTGGATCCACTCAACGGTGTCAACCATTTTTTGACTTTGATAAAAACGGATTGAGAGTCAAGCCCATCTCTTAATGGTTCACATTTCTATTTAATAACCTGCTGCGGTGTCAAAAGATACCCCCATCATATTGCACTCCCAAGAAGTATTATGCACTGCCACCCTATCTATTGATGCACATCAGACATGTCCATGTTGTTCCATATTCTGTCCTTTCCAAAGGAAGGCTAAAGGAGACAGAGGGTGCAGATCTTGTTAGGTACAGCCTCTGACACCATCACTATCAATTGTCTTTTGCTAGCACTGATCATCACCTCAATTATCTGGTGTCCAGCCTACCTGATAGGTTTTTGCAAACTATAACTCTTCTGTCGATGAACATGGAATAATGACAGCTCGGGGCAGACGGACGGAATACAAAAGAGACAAACACACACAAACACCCGCCCCAGCCTCCGAATTAATCACCTGCTGCAACAACTCACGCAGCCCCAACACCACGGGAAACAACCAGAACGGACTCACTTCAACCTGCCCTGGCTCCTTTTCCCCTTTTATTTCCTTCTCACACTTGTTAAAGTGGGATAAAATCTTGGAATAGAGCAGAATATACAGAATACCTGAACCCACATCAGATTAATAATGCTTGGCAATTATTGTGTGCTTAAACAAGAGGATAAAACTGCTTCGTAAAAGTATGTTTGGCATAATTTTGATCTAGAGGATTTTTTAAAAATTAATTTCAGTAGCACAAATTTGAGCCAAGGAGTGTAAAAAATCAAACAAAAACTTGTAGGGAGCTCACTGGCATTGCTGCTGTGGATTTTCCCCCCGTTCAATATTCCCAACAACATGAGGAAATGGATTTTAGTGCAATATTAATTGAAGTTTTGCCAGTCTGAGGTTCACGAGGTTAATTCGAAAAGAATACATTACCAATATATTTATAGCATTTAAATAAATTAGGATTACACTTCACACATCAATAACAGCTGTTAAATAATATTTTTATTCTATGTAAATTCCGTCCATTCATCTCTGTTGTATAACAAATGACCATAATTATGGTGCTTCATTGGTAGGAAGGTCATTGGTAATCTTGTAATTCCTCATTGGTGTAAAAAGGCAAAACAGAAATGTTTGTGATGAATGTATTCAACCTTTTGCATACTTTGGTGCTTGGGACTGTGCATTAAAATGCAGCAAGAAATTAAGTTCTTTCCTTACACAGCATTTTTAATCTGGTGCTGTTGATTTGTTAGAACCGAGGCATTTACAATGTCCTCTCAGAGGGCTTTTTCCTCTATATTTTATATTTCCTGCCTTAGAAACTGATAAGGTTCAAATATCCACAACTTGCCCCCCCATCTCCAAAAAAGCTCCAGTGGAGCCAAACATCACAAACTCAGAAGCTCCAGACTTTTCCATTTTTAACTAGCAGTCCATATATTTTGGATTATTGAAAAATAATCAAATTAACGCCTCAAAATCACGTTGTAAAGAATCCTCGAGTGGAAGTGAGCAAACAGACTGTCCCAAGCAGTGTCTGAACTGAAATTACTGAGCCAGGTGGGTCAGCCTTAGTTTTATACAGAGATTTGCTTCCAAAAATGGAGCAATCCCAGTGTTTTCTGAGGATATATTTAGGAATGTGTATTTCCCTGCTCTGAAACAGCTCACACGATTCCAGTAAGAACACCTCCTGGATAAATATTAAAATGCACAATATATTGTCTAATTCAAATGCAAACTTTGATAGTTACTGTTGGGTAAACACACGCTCCAGTTTCTGGTGGAATATGGATTGTACAGGCGGGAAATAAAGACGGAATAAGGATGGGTAATTCATAGAGAGGAAAATGCGAGTGGGGATGGTGCCCTGTTCCTGGGGTATTCATGTAAAGGGAATTCTTTTTAATGAAGCTTGATTTAATCCCATTATTGCGATGAAGTGTCACCAACTGAGGTCTAGTTCAGCTGCTGCTGAGCGCTGGGTTGTTTCTGAGACAGTGGATACAAAGGAAGAGAAGGGAGTTAATAAGCTCTTGCTCTGCTAATCCACACTTCCTGCAGCCAGTCTGAGTTTTGAAGGAGGGCAATTTGGAAGCTGTCTTAGCATAAATCTCCAGCAAGTCGGTGTCTGTCCAGGGGGAACGAGCCCCTCAGCATTCACCAAGACACGCTTCAAGGAGATTCTGCTCTTAATCCAATTTACTCAGCCGAATAAGTCCCACTGCTTCGGCTTGCCAACAAATTAAAATCCAGCTTCATAAAAACACCTTGAATTTGGAAGGTATTGGCTGGCCTGCTAGACTTGAAACTTCATTTATTCTGGCTAACTTCTCAATTATCTTCCCAGCAGTGGAGATGTGTAAAAGTGCAAAAATCAATAGGATTCTATTCCCTTTCTATTGGAAAGGGAAAAATTAATGAGATAGGACACTCTCTTAATCAGAAATAAATGTTTTAATTCAGATAATGACATAGTTTTCCCTCGCTGAAGGATGACAAATGCTGGGCTGCACCCCCAGCAGAAGCAGTTTCAATTTTATTGTAAATATAAAAGGTATTGATCGGTGAGATGCACAAACCCTATTGCTTACAAAAGCCATTCAGGGGGACTGGGAAAACTATTAAGCACTGGGTCAGAAATCAATAAACAACACTGAAATGTAGCAGAGGTCGCCCTAAGGCTCCGTGGCATCTCAGAGAGGCAAGTGGCAGAAATAGTGACAGAAATGTCTCTTGTGGAGCAATGCCGGGGCTGAAGGGGTCACGCCTTTCATCTCCTCGGGGCTCTGACAGGTCTGTGGCACGGGCTGATGGAGTCCTCCCTCCCTCCCTGCCCTCCCTGCGTTTGAATACACGCTGATTCATCCCGGGATGGCTTTGGCCCACGCGAATGGACCGGCTCGGAAAATATTGCAGGAGTGTTTTGCTCCGGCTCTGCTCGTGTGAACGGGGGTTTGATGTGAGATTTGTCTGCCCCTCTTTAGAAAAGTGCGAATACTAAACCGTCTATGAGTTGGGGATCTTCCACCGTGCAGTTTTAAAGGGGATGTTTAAATGGGTAAAATTTACAGATAAAAATAGTAATTTTTTTAAATAGGTTTTTTTTTGCAGCATAAAGTTATCCAATATGGTGCTATTTGGAACAGGATAATGTTTCCTTTAGAAGATGCTTCCACTAAAAATGGGGTTTCCCTGTGCCAAACATATCTGAACAAACCACAGTCACCCCAAATCCTGCCTCTCTTCTCTTTGCTCTGACAGTGCCAGGTCTGAGCCCAGCCTGCATCCCTTGGAACCCCCCAGGACAACATTTACTGCTGCTCCATAACCCAAACCCCCGGAATGAAGACAACAGCCAGCACAAGGAGGTTCTCTGATTTCCCACACCAGACAATGATTTGAAAGGCTTAAAGCAGAGCATTGTAACTTTTAACAATATCATTCCAGGAGCAAAGTCAGAGCCAAAAAGAAAAAAAAACCCAACCCCAAACTAGAAGCGAGTGACTGTACCTTGTGCTCCAGGAAATGCAGCTCCCCCCTGCCATGGGTGTGATGATGAGATTGGTGAGGTCAGGTTACCCATCAGTAGGTGAAGTGTTCAGGTGCTGAGGATTTCAGTCTCATCTCCCCTCACATATTATGTCAGCTCCGTGTCATTTTCAGCCCGGGGAATGATTTGAGGGCTTGCTGTGTCCCCTGTTATTGCGGTCACTTGACCTCAGATGTAACTTGTGTTTAATCCCAGCATTTTAACAAAGCCTGGGAGCAGCACAGGCACGGGGAGCCACCGCTTGACCTTTCCCAGCCTGGCAGGTGCCAATTGGCTCCATCCTTGGGTTCTCTGCCCCCTCTGCTCTCAACAAATGAATGTTAAGGCCTCAATGAATTGACTCACATTGGAAGTTGTATTTTTTCATTGCCACAAGCATTTTAAAATTGAATTCCCTTTTTATCTTTAGCCCCAAAATAATGGTGGTTTTTTTTTCCTGTTGCATTTGGTTTTGGAGCATAGGAATGGGTTTGGTCTGAAAGGCAATATTCAGCTCTTCCACACGCCAGTTTTAAGCACATGGGATTAAGGGGTGACATGGAATGAGCAAAGTCCCTTTTGCTCTGTAAAAAGGGTCACTTTGTGCTTCTTAACGACACTGTTTCCTCTAAATTTTTTAGCATGCCTGGCAGATCTGGAATTTAAGCAGACAAAACTTCTGCAGACCATTCAAAAGTTGAAAAGCAAAAGCCATTTAGTCCCAGCACAGCAGGTTAGAGATACAGTGCCCCCACCTACAGAAATGTGTGGTTATCACTCAGCAACTCATTAATCGCAGCTTATGGAAGTGTGTTCTTGGGCTGGGATGTGGCCACTCTCAGTGACCGGCACAGGCTCTGTTGGAGCTGACAGCAATTTTGGGGTGTAACTCAGAGCTCCTTCCCAACCTGGACTGTTCTTGGGCTGGGATGTGGCCACTCCCAGTGACCGGCACAGGCTCTCCACTGTCATTATTCTCATGTGGGCACTCTGGGAGCTGACAGCAATTTTGGGATGTAACTCAGAGCTCCTTCCCGACCTGGACAAGTCACTGAGGTCGATATCCAGGAGCCACCAAAAGGCTGATCTGCTGCCCCAGGTGAGTGAATAAATACTTGTGTACGAGGAGCTACAGAGGGGAAGCAGTTCTACTGTTGTGCCCATTAGTAAAAAATCAGCTAAAATTATCAGCCTGGTTGTCAGTGCTTAGGATCCTTTGGAAATCAGGTGTCTGGTCACGGATTTGGGAGCTGCACTAGCCCATGTCTGCGCTGCCAGGCCGTGACCCTGGAATGTGGCAGCAGCACCCCCTGCGTTCCAGGCACGTTCCTGGATCAGGATTTCACCCAGAGGGAGCCCAGTGCAAACACCACAGCTCTGCAGTGCAAACCGAGGTGCCACAGGTGAGGGAGGATTCCAAAGTGTCCCTGACCTAACCCTGGTGCAGCCTCATCCCACTTTGCCAACCCAACAACACACAGGGACCAAGGAAGACTCCATGGATTTTCACCTCTCCAATTCATTACCCATATTCCAGGGAAGAAACCTCTCAAAGAGAAGGTGCTGAGGTGGGGAGGGGGTTTGGGATGAAGCAGATGCCATTCCACAGGGAGGACCCATTTTCTCACTAACCAAGGACAAATTCCAGCATGGGAGATGATAGACCCATAACAAATGTCCTCATCACTGTTACCTTCCTAAAAAGTACCGGATTAAATTAAAGTAATTATCTTTAAAATTAAAACACAGAATGCAGTGGCTGCCTTGTGCGAGGCAGGCAGGAGCCAGCACAATCCGTCATTCCCATCAGCAGCCTGGCCTCCCTCTCCTACCCTAATGAGTTCTCCGGGTCTCTCCATAATCCATCTTCATATCCCTATTATGCCAGGCCCACATAGGAAACTCTGCAAAATAATGGCTTCAAAAGCGGCAGTTCTAGTGGCACTAAAGGACACTTCCCCAAAATTCAGATTTCTGAGCATTTGCTTGGCTCTGGACCCAGAAATTTTCAAAAACACACAAAATGTTGCATAATCGAGACAAAACATGAGGACTGGAAGTGCTGGAGTTGCTAATCCTGCTTGGAAGGTTTCTGGGCTGGAGGCATTAGGGTAAAACCTTATTTCCTTGGGCTGACTTTTAATGAACATTCCAACATGACACCGTTTGTCCTGCCCCTCCCCTTTGGGTCTTTGTGTTCCAGAGGGGGACCCAAAATCTGGGATTTTCTCCTGCTAAATAAGATCCTGATCAATGAATTCAGCAACTGTCCTACCGGATCTATTTAACAGAGAAACCAATATTATTGGTTATTTATTTTATTTTTTAATTGGAGAATATTATTATTTTTCCATTCTTATATTTTATAGAATGGATAACACTGGAATCAACAGTTATCTACTGGGATAACTATTGGAACAATGTGGGGTATTAAATAACCCCCTGCTAAACTGAAGGTCCAAGCAGCTATTTCCATATAGGAGAGGAAAGGCAGGTTTGAGAGCTGATATTTGCCAAGAAAGAGAAATGTGCAGCTCTGACTGCAGACTCCTCCATGGAGGTTTCTCCCACCCTCAAATCCAGCCTTATTTACAGCACCGGCAATAGAATGTTCTTTAAATTCAATGAGATAAAGCATGTCCTTCTCTCACATTAAATGAAGAATTTTAACACATTTAACAAATCCAAGTTTGAACTTAGACTTAAATGATTTGGTGACTTAGCACTTCAAACCTTGGCCTTATTTTAGGCTCTAAGAGCTGTGCTCTGGCTGTGCAACAGTTTTCCTGGAGAAAAAACAACCACCACAAGTTAAGGCAACATCCCAAGCAGGGCTGTGGACTCCTCCACAACCCCAGTAGTTATATGTAATATGAATATAATGCCTTCCTATACAGCCATGATGGTCTAGACCTTGGTTTTCTTGGCTGGATTTGACCCTCATTTCTGCTGGACAGTGGGGGTGTGCCTGGAATATTCTCTGGTTTCAGCCCCAATCACTCTTGTTTTTGAGAACCAATATTACCAAAGGCAACTGTAGGTCATGTGGATTTGAAGTGGTGCCATCCCTTAAGAAAAAAAAAAATCCCCGTTTTATTAATTTCTGTTGGAGGAGCTGAGGCAAGGATCAAACACCTTAAAGGTTTTATTCCAAAAGGAGCAACACAACCCTGACAACTCCTGCAAACGGGAGGAATTCTGTCTAAAAAAAAGAAGCTCCATGGGTTTGGGTGTCCTTGACATTTATAATTTACAAGAGGATGATTATTAGCAACAATATCCACACTCAGTTTAAGACTGAAATAGTAAATGTCACTTTATTCTCTCCCCACCTGAATGTGATGCCAGCAGACATGTGAGAAATTGCAGGAATGCTGGAGATAAATCAACCTCCGGCTCCATCTCCAGCTTGACCCTGCTCTGCTCAGACATGGCAAAGCCCCCAAAAAGGCAGGATGTTTCTTCTAAAATAAATGGATTTCTGGGACTGTGAATGTGCCCATTAATTTCAAATAAGATGTTGCGTACATAAAGTTTTTGGAGTTGTAGGATAATATTGTGCTACTTCTATCCAGTGTGGTGAGACAGATTAGAAAGAAAAAGGATTTTCCACACCATCCAATTCAAGGCAATTGCAGCAACATGTGGAACATAAATAGAATAGATTGGAAATGTGTTTTCCCTCTGTAGAAAGTTACTAATGGAAAAAAAATTAATTTCTACTGTTTGTCTTGAAAATATATTTCAAGATAGAGGTTCAGAATGGCTCCCTGTGTTCTGAAATCAGACTAAAATTAATGTTTCCATTATTTGTTTTCCTCTCCCTTTTGATAGGAATAGGAGCATCGCGCTTGGAAACAAACGAGTTATTTTGAGCGTGGAAGATGGACATGGCAGGAAAAGATCAGGAAAGTTTGCTTCCACTTCTTCTCCAGAAGGACATACACCACAAGTTTTCCTCACAATGAAGAAGTTCCAGCAGAAAATACCAGAGGAGCTGTTTGCTGTGCTCCTATAGCCCAGAATGGCTCTGTAGAAATACCATCAAATCACAGAGTCCTGGAACGGGTTGGGTTGGGAGGGACCTTAAACCCACCCAGTGCCACCCCTGCCATGGGCAGGGACACCTCCCACTGTCCCAGGGATCCCAACCTGCCCTTGGACACTCCCAGGGATCCAGGGGCAGCCACAGCTTCTCTGGGCACCCTGTGCCAGGGCCTGCCCACCCTCCCAGCCAGGAATTCCTTCCCAAAATCTCCTGACACCCTGAGCTCAGCCCCTTCCCTCGGGGTTGCTGAGGGCAGAGGGTTGGAGGCAGGTCCATATCCCACATATCCAGGGCATTACAGCTGCCAGGGCCCAGCCTTTGAGGTTGGCCTTTTCCTCCTGAGCTTGAACCTGCAACCCCAAATATCCATCGGGACACTCCCATGTTCCGCTGGGGAGACCCACTTGAATATTTTTTCTACCAATTTCCTTTAACGAGCAGAATTTTCAGCTTTTTTGTTGGTTTTTTTGTGGGGTTTTTTAGTGTGCCATGCCAGGACGGGTTTGTTTTTTTTTTTAACTCCTCCCCACGGCTGTGTATTGGGAGCGGACAATCTCCAAATCCCTTTCCCGATGGATCTCAACCCATCCCGCAGCGATCCCGGCGCTGCTGCTCCCGCCCGCCCGCGGCAGGAGGCGCTGCGGCCGCGGGGTCGGGATTTTGGGAAAGGGGACCGGGATTTTGGGAGTGGGGATCAGGATTTTGGGAACAGGGAAAAGGATTTGGGGATCAGGATTTTGGGAAAGGGGACCAGTATTTTGGGATCAGGATTTTGGGAATGGGGATCGGGATTTTGGGATTGGGGATCAGGATTTGGGGATCAGGATTTTGGGAAAGGGGACCAGAATTTTGGGATTGGGGATCAGGATTTTGGGTCGAGAATCACGATTTTGGGAATGGGGATCAGGATTTTGGGAAAGGGAATCAGGGCTTTGGGATGAGGGCTCAGGATTTGGGGATCAGGGGTCAGGATTTGGGGATCAGGGTTCAGGATTTGGGGATCAGGGTTCAGGATTTGGGGAGGGGTGGCCGCACCCCGCAGTGCTGCAGAGGATGAGGAGGCACAGGGCAGCTTTTGGGGCTTCCCACCATCTTGGAGCTGGTTTGCTTCTCCACATTATAATTTGAAATATTGCCGATATTTTAGTTGGAGGGTGTCATTGCCTTGCTGTTTGTCAACAGACCCAGGAACCAGAGACTCGAGGTGTTCATGTGCAAAGCTTCCAAGTACAATAATGACCAAGACTACAATTAAAATAAGGACCCAACAGTGCTGAAGAGCAGAGCAGAACCACAATTCCCACAGAAGGAACAACACTCCGGGACACAGAGCACCCCTCACTGGTAATAATGTATTTATCCAAACCCAAACAACGGCGGGGAGAACACAAAAAACCATCATAAATTTCTAAAATAAAGATACAGGCGCCCATGCCTGTGAACACCCCTCCTCTGCCCTGGCTC
>WEKX01025932.1:0-92500 GCA_013390025.1 Pitta sordida | reverse complement strand
GAAGAGCTGTGTTTTGTTGTTCCTTTCCTCATCACCCCTCTGAGCTGAAGCTCCAAAGAAAGTAAAATGCATAAACAAAGGGAGCCCACACTCCGCGGTTCGTCTCTGCCAGGAGCCGAAATGGTTCTGAACTCGCGAATATCATAAAATTAAACATTGTTTGCCAGAATCGGAGTTTCGCTTTTATGCAGTAATTCTTTCAGCTAATTGTTTTCCTGCACCTTGATCCCCTAATTAGGGCCTGACTAATTATCTAATTACAAAGTAGCAGAAGGGCAGGTTGATGGCGACATTTTAGCCATCTTTCAAAGGCTCGTTATCCTTGTGAAAGTCATGGTTTCCTCTTGGCTGCAGGCAGCTGCACAGCCCCAAATGTCTGCTCACCTTCAACATTTGTCAACCTGTTCATTACAGGGCTGAATTTGACACATCAGAAATGTCCTTTTGACAGGAAAGTTTATACTGGAATGAAAACTGAAGCAAAAGAAAGAAAAACCAAAGAAAGATGAAAGTGTAATTTATATCCCGGGGTTTGTAATAGTGGTCTTGTCTTTGAGGCAGGATATATGTCACCTCTTTAGGACGGAGGCGCAGCTTTGGCGAGCCCGGGGGCTCTAATGGGGCTGAGCAGGTGCTGGAGCCGGGCTCATTTCACAACTCAGTGGGGCCTCCAGACACCGAGTCGCTGCCGGAGCTGCCCAGGCCGAGGGCAGGACTTTTGTGCAGCTTTTGTGCTGCTCCTGCAAACGCGGGGGTTAATCGATAACTCCGGGCCAGCCTCGCAGCGCTCCCCGTTTGATCCTGTTGCGTCTGGGCCGCGCTGGAAATTCGGATTTGTCGCCTGATAGGAACGAGGGATTGGAATAAAATCCCATGATATGATTTGCTGGTGTGCAGAGGATGAGGGGAGAGGTTTCCCCTTCAAAATTAATCAGAGGACAACACAAAAATCCCTCGTGAAAAAATCAAAATGCCAATTCTTTCTATTTTGGGAGTTAGAACGAGGGATGAGCAGGAGATGGAACTAAAATGTCTTATCATAAGTAAATAAATGTATATTTGTGCATTATATGTATCTGTCAGCATTTCTGTACGCTGTTAGCTGCGTTTCCATTACAGCAGGAAGGATTAATTTAAATTAAGCAGAGTGAGATCTTTATTATCAGAGTAATCAGCTGCAAGTAAGTTGGTTAATTCCACTTCCATATTTATAAACACTTCTCCTTCAGAATGAAAGCCTTGGTAGGAATAATTTTGAGTGGTTAAAAACAAAGACAGAAGGGAAACTCGCCCGAAGTCTCGCACATCCCATTTGCTGGGCTGTTGTTTGGTTGAGCTCTACTGGAGTCTACTCTGCAGGCACTGGAGCATCTACTCTGACTGTATAAAATGTGTTTAATTGGCATGAAAAGGCACTAACAGAGTGCTGCTGGAGTTTCCATTAGCTGAGGGGATATCTTATTTACCTGGGTGGGGATGGAGGACGGGAGGAGAGCGCGTGTGGACGTGTGTGTGTGTGTTTTTGGGGGTGGGGGGAGTGGAAATCACACACCCTATAAACCCCACACAGCATTTATAATGCCACTAACCTCCCAATCCCCGGGAGAACGGCTTGCACAATGTTTTCCTAATTACAATTTTGCAGATTTATGTTTAACACGGTTTGCCAGTTGTGAAATTGGCAACGACGGTAATGCAACCTGACGGGGATTTCACGTTAAAAAATATGCATTTTTATAACATACTTTCCCCCCACAACCAACTGAAAAGGACTCGGTCTGAGAGGAAAGTTTTATTTTTTGTGCCACGCCGTGCAAGCAGCTGGTCACACGTATAGGAACGTGCGTGTTTCCATTGTAATTGGTACAGCAGACCCCATTAAGAATTGATGGGGTACTGTATACGTTGTGTTACAGTGGCTGCAGAGAGTCTATGAGATCCCAGCTCCCTGCTGCGCACACACTTATGTCAATATTTCTGTTAATTGTTGCATTACAAATTGTTCCGTATCCCCGTGGTGGGAGTTCACGTTTGTGCCTGCAGTGGAGCTGACAACACCTACCCCTGGTCCCAGGAGGCTCCAGCGTGTTGTGGGATTTGGCTTTTGCAAACGTTATCACAGTTTATCAGTCCAATGTCGCTCCACTCGGCACTAATGGGACAGAGCCCCTCACTCTGCCCTGGTGCTGCCGGTTCCCATGTCCCTCCCTGCACCAAGGAAACACCTGGAGCTCAGAGCACCCGCAGGGGGTCACCAAACCCAACCAAAGGGAGTTGGCATTCCTAAAATATGTGATATTTTCCCCCTAAATCCCAGCCCCCTGGTGCTGTTCCAGGGATTCCTCAGCTGTGCACTGGTGTCAGGCAGACTCCTCAATGGGCCGTGCTCAGTGGAGAGGAGATTTTGTTTGAATTTTGAAAATAAATGGGGTTCATCTGGTAAAATTCAATCATGTTGTTGACTCCAGCACAAGTGAGGTCTGCAGACCCAGATCACACCAGAGTCCCCAGATGTCATTTGGTGCAGGGGTTACCGAAGGAATGACCCCAGGAGCTGACGCCACCAGCCACCCAAGATTTGATGGCTGCAATAAACCCTCCCTGTGTCTTGCAGCCGCCACCAAATAGCAGGACAGCACATTTATGGAAGATGAACTGGGATAAATATCATGAAACTGATTTTCTGGAAGTGTTGATATTTACTGTGCTCTCCAACTCCTTTAATTTCTTGCACTTCAGTGAAGAGGAACCTTTCCTGGGTGAACTACAACAGGGCAGTGACAATCCTCTCTCTGGTGACAGATCCATATCATAAACAGGCAGGTTTGCTGTCCCCAACAGATCTGACAAGGAATTCCTAAACCAGGGGGGCAGTTTTTCCCCAGAGCTCTTACTCTGGGAAAACAAGGGATGGAATGGGGCAAGGCTTTTCCTTCTCTCCACCTTTGAGGGGACCCTGATCCATCCATGAGAAGGGAATCCCTGCTCCCCAGCATTCCTCCCAGACCCCAGTATCCTGCCAGTGGGCTTTACTGGGGGCACTGGGGGAGGGGGTCTGGCAGTTCATTGCCCCTGAAAACCCTCATAAATAGAGATTCCACAACAAGGAGACTCTGTGCAAAAGGCTAATTACAGCCTGGGGCTGCATTAACCTTTAGTGTGGGTTCCCCACTGGGATCTTTGTGAGGCTCTGAGTGTGTGAGTGTGTTCATGGCTGGTGTGGGCACACAGACCTTCTCCTGTCCTTTATTGTCCCATTCTCTGCCGTGCTCTCCCATGTACAGATGTTTCTGAGGTACAGAAAACCTTCTTCATGCTCCAAGGATTTGTTCAGTGGGAAAGTCAGGGGAAGGATCAGATGTGCCCATTTCCCCTGGGTGTGAAACTGAGCTGGCTGCAGAATTCCCTCCCTGGATGGAAGCTGGTAACACACACTGAACAAAGACAATAACAACCAGCTCGTCTATGGGGAGTAGCTGGTACAAAACTACACTGTCAGTGAGAAACCATCCAATCCTCCTTGGAGAGGCGAACAGGACACCACCAATGTGAGCCAGGCCCATTAGTAAATATTATGGCAGATGGAAATTTACTGCTGAGAGCAACCAGTGGTCTAATAGGTAACATGAAAACTTGCAGGGATGATGTAGATATTTGGACAGATCTCTGTGCTTTTCCTGGACAGCTCCGAAAAACCAAAACACTGAAAGCAAAACTTAGTAAAATTTAACTCACTAAAGTTGATGATGCAAAATTACTATAATGGAGACTACAGTCATTCCAACCTTGGAGATCCTATGAGGAAAAATGCTGTAACTAGTCTGGGATCTGGTCTAATCCCCCACAATAACCTGACTGAGGGTGAGGTTCACTCCCATCTCCCATCTGGCAGGATTCCCAGCTCACCAGCCCCATCTCCAAACTCATCCTCTCCAGGTAAATCTCAACACCTCTCACTTCCTCTGCACTGCAGACTTCTTTGGAGTTGCCTTTGCAGACATTTATCCCAATAGGTAGTTTTGTGTAATAAAATAAAACCTCAGCAAAATGAAAAAGCCTCCCATACAAACGATAAATCCCGACCAAAATCGGGTCTGCCACTGAACATCCTCCTCTCCTCGGGGACAGGAGGAGGGAAAAACACATGACAGATGTTAATCACCTTCCTTAATGAACTGCTTGGAGATATTTAAATACGGTGGCGTTGATTCTGGTGTAAGAACATATGTACAACAGTATAAAACAAAGTAGAAACATGATGTATTATTGATACACACTGATTCCTTTGCATCTATTTGGAGGGATGGCGAGGGGAGAACATACTGTGTATTCTCACCGTGGCCCTTTTGGATATAAAGAGACCCTCTGAAGCAAATTCTTCAGCCTACTATACCTCAACAATAGCAATCTAGAGCATCAGACACTTCCTATTAAAGTTTTAAAAACACGGCTTTAAGTCCTACATTACATTGGATGCTTTAATATCTCATCTGATTCAGTAGGTTTTAAACCCCACAGAGGTCACATTTGGAAGCACTAGTCCCTTTTTACAGCATCGCCAAACATTAAATAAAAATAAAAATTATTAGGAGGAATAGAGCCATCTGTAGAGGCTAATAATGTGTCAGTTTGGTATTATTATTAATAATACTATTATTTCTGTTTCCTATTAGGGAGATCATGGTTGCTAATGGCCATAAACTAGGAGTGATAGCCTTCATTGTGGCCCATCTGTGTGGCAGCCAGAGCAGGGGGAGAGGCTCCAGTTACAAACCAGTTGTTCCTGCTTCACCCTATTTGGTGTCCAGTGTCATCCACGCCGCTGAATCCTTGGCATGCCCAGCTCAGGTCTGGGATCTGGTTACAACAGCCTGGGCCTGATCCCTGCACCAGGATTCACAGGTCCTGTGACCGGCCCAAGGTCAGCCTTGTTGGGATCGGGTGCCCGGGGCTGAGGGGCTCAGATGCACAAAGTGGCTCATCCCAACTTCCCAGCGATCCCTGTGAAGGGAATGTGGCAGCACAGGGACTCTGGGGGCTTGCTCCTGCCTCAGAAATAGGAACACCAGCCTTGTTCTGGGTTCCTGTCCAAGGTTTCCCTCAGTCAGCTCAGCTGACATCACCTCTGGACTGGGACTGAGGCAGTTCCCATGGCACAAGGTTCCTCTGCTCACTGCCCCTGTTCCCTTGGACACAAATCTGCCAGCATTTTGCTTTTCTGGTGATGGGAACTTGGTTTCGACACCCCCAGTGAGTCACTAAAAAGAATAATAACAGCTAATTCAACTAATTGTAAATATTATGATGGGATATAAATGAAGAAGTGTGAGTTGCCCAGGAAATGCTTGAGGAAACACCACGGAGTGAGCTCCAGTTTCAGGAGCAGAGCAGGACCATTTCATGAACTGGTTAAACCAGCAGCCCTGAGCAGTTCCCTCCTCTCCAACACCAAATACGTACAGCCCGTGCTCCCTGCTCCCCTCTCTGCTACTGTTGTGGGTCATATTTAGTGCTGATGATTTGTAATTCATCCAACAGGTACAGGCACATTTCCCCCAGGTAACATTTGTAAACAGAAATAAAGCTGCTGGTGTATTGTTTGCCTCAGAAACTCTGCAATTCTAGTGTGCCATAGAGTAGGCAGTGATGTGTAACCAAGGCCAGTGATAAAAAGAAACTGCCATTGTTTTTTTTTAAGGCACAGCTCTAAAACTGTACTACGTGGATTTCCATGGTGTAGCAGCGCAGGCAGAAATGACTTTTTTCCCCTCTATAAGAACTAGTTATCTGATTCTCTTTTGTTTCCCTTATTCCAATGTTCAGTTGCGTTTTAGTGTTCAGGGCTATAAGGATGCCTTGAAACTTATGGAGCCTGACATTTTAACTATCTCATCTTAGCATGATTCATCTCAATTTACTTTCTTCAAAAATGGAGCCTGCAAGAATATGAACCATTTTGGGGGCTTGCTAGAAGGCCATAAACCCCATTAAAGAGTACAGTGTCAGCTGCCTTCCAAAGAGGGTTTGCTTGTTATGGGTCTCATCCTGCAGAAGTGATAGGTGCCTTCTGGGAAATGCCATGGAGTCTCAAAGGTTGAATTCACTAAGCCCTGGGTTGTGTCCTCCATCCTCCCCGTGTTTCTGTGCTCTGCTGTAGGAAGAGCAGGACAAAGGAATGCGGCTGTTTCTGCTCTGAGTTGGAGCCTCAACAGTTAAAGTGTGAGGAGATTAAAACAGCCTCAATAAATCTGATGGGCTGATATGAGCAAACCAAATCATTCATATGACATGACACAAGTGTCAGTTCAGAAAACTCATGATTTTGGAACTCTGGCCGTGGGCTGACACGTGTCCTGGGGCAGACCCTCATCACTGCACCCAAGCTGTGACAGGGCTGTGACAGCTCCAGCCTTCCTGGGCACAATTCCTGTGGGAATCCACCTGCACCACACACAGAGCCCTGGCAGGGTGACCCATGGCCCGTGTAATCCCCAAAGGCAGCGGTTCCAGCGCTGAGACGTGACTTGTGCCTGGATTTTGGGTTCGTGTGAGCTCTGCCTGCCATGAGACCAACACAAACTTCAAATGTGACTCATTTAAAGTGACCCAGGCCGTGAGCAAAGAGCCCCCTGGGCTGTGCAGGGAAGGTGGGCACACGAGTGAGTTCAGTGACACCTCCCGTGGCCCGTTCCCCTCCTGCGCTGGCAGTCACTGATACAGTGGAACAATAATATATCACCAGGCCTGACCCCTTGGCCTTTATGAATTATCTGTTTTAGAAAGATGTGAAACCACCTTTTATATCCAACATAATAGATATTTAGACATTGTAGATCAATAGTGAACAAGTTTTCTGGTTATAGTTAATGGGTGCCAGAGGGGCATTCTGACATTGACCTCTGACACCCCTGCTGACAAGAAATCTATAGTGAAAAAAAAATAGGAAGGACTGCCAGGTTTTAAAGTTATGAATATAGATCTACAGCGAATAATGGTAATTTTCATTGAGCAGGAATTTTTCATACTTTCCCTTTCAGATGAATTTCTCCAAAATCCTTAATTCTGAGCAATGTAAAATTAATAACTGGCCCTTGGTGAACATGGGAAAACAACTGTTCAGCTGTGTGACACAATTTGCCATTTGTTACTCGTGTGATATTGTTCTGCTGTCAAAGAAGACTTTTCCCTGTATAAAATGGGCTGTCATTTATAATTCCAAACCAGCACAGATTTGTTAAACAGCCACCTCCTAATGGGTCTGGCTGAGAGGAAATACAGGCTCCTGGTTCTTGAAAGTAACAGGTCTGGAATGATTTTGGAAAGAAATCAAGTTTTCTTTTTTTTCTTAAGTAAGAATTTAACATCATGATTTCTCCCAAAATTGGGTGTTAATAAGTATTGGCACCAAAGCCCCATGATAAATCCTTATTCCTCGATATGCAGATACTTGAGCTAATTCCTGCGTAATTAATTGATGCAGCTGTCAGTAAAGCGACAGCCATGAGGATAAAATGATATCAAACGGTATCAAATACTTCCTGATGCTCGGTGTAGGAAGTTTTGTCCCCCAGTTTGGGGGGACAGGGAAGAGGGAGCTCATTCCCCGGGGATGGAATGAGCTCTGTCAGCTCCCGTCGGTGGCAGTCCCTGGGACAGGAGGGTGTCCTTGCTCCCGTCCCGCTGCGTTATTGCCGGGTCCCGGTGGCCCATGGCAAACACATTTGTCCTGCTGCTCCTTCCCCGGGCACATCCAGCCCGGCTCCGGGGGCAAAGGCAGGTCTTGAGGAGGGGACCTGCCTCCCACGGCTCAAACATTTTAATTAATTTTAACACTCGTGCACAAATGGGAGTTAATCGCTCTGCCGCGGCGCTTTCTAATTTACCAAGTTTACTCATTAAAACTTTCCTCGCTGAACTTTGATTGAATGTCACGCTTTTTAAAAGGCACCTCAAACAGCCCGAGGGCAGTTGTGGGGGTGAGGTGGGAGAGGGAGGATGCTCAGGCCACAAATGGCACTGAAATTATCTGCCGAGCATCCAAAATGTGTCTTAACTTCACCAGTTCTGCCCCCAAAACATCTCACCGGCCTCCCAGCACAGCACTGTCCACAGGATGCCTTCTGTCATTTAGTGCAAGAATGCAATATATGCTCCAAGACTATTAATTTTATGGGATTGCTTTGGATTGTTCTGTGTTTTATTGCTGTGCTCCATAACAAAAAAGCCTGGCGATGATCTTATTTGTTTTAGATAATATATTTGCAATGTGTTTGCTAATCTAATTATTTCAGAATCAATATAATAAAACCTTAAGTACACAGTTTGGTCTATTAATTGCTATAACTAAAATCTGAAATTTATTGTTCAAGCGGAGGTTCTCTATTTCAAATTAAGTGAAGCAAAATGTAATCTTTACCTTTTTAATTAACTGTGTTCAATATTAGGTAAAAAAAAATACCTCACATTTCCAGTTCCTTAATGGAGGCTGCAGTCAGAAAGGTTGACATTCAATCATACATTTAATTGGCTTTTTTAAAGTCATTTACATTACTTGGATCTCCAAGGAAGTTGCAGTTGAGAAAAGATTCTCTGCCCATAGTTTTGCGGGGAAATTCACTCTAAACCTACACTCAGGATACTTTATAAAAATACCCCCAAACCTGTAAAGCGAAGTAAAAAATAGTTGTTTATTTGTTTTCCCTGTGGGCACCGGGACCTGGGATTTCCGAGGGGCACAACTCTGGTTACATTTTTATATTTTCTATTAGACCTTCCTGGCTTATTTTAAGTTTTTTCTGCACCCTTCCTTTATTTTGGGGAGCAGCTCAGCTGCCAGCACAGAGGGTCCCTCAGGATCTGAGCCGTCCTAAGCAGCCAAACCTTTTCAGGGAGGTTTCATCGCAAAAGTCCCATGACACCGTGGGTGGCTCAGTTAAGAAAACTGCCTCAAGTGTCTCTGTTAATGCCAAATTCCTGCCTCTGTAACTCGTCTGAGCTCAAAGTTTACTCAGGCAATGAAAATGTCTAGCCAGAGATTAAGGCCAACCTTCCTCAAGTTTATAAATCACCGCCACTTCTCTATTTGAATCGATTTTAAATATGAAAGAACTGTGATTCTTCCCACTTCTATTGCCTTCACACTTCACCCGCTGCCCTCCTGCTTCCCCTGGCACTGCTCTGGGATTGCCAGGAGCCTGGAAAACGGTGTCCTGTGCATGAGGAGAAGGACTGGCGTGTCCAGTGAGGCTGGAGCACCCGGGACAGGATTCCCGGCAGGTTTTGGGGACAATCCATGCACACAGGAGCTGTTGGTGTCTCACTGCTTCCTCCTGTCTCCAGGCTCAGGAATATCGGAGCCTGAGCTGTCTGAGATGTGTCTGTCACCCTCCAGCCCACAATTAGGGCATCTGAGCTCTGGATCCTGCAGCAATACAGCTTAGAATCATGGAATGGTTGGGTTGGAAGGGCCCTTAGGGATCATGGAACATCCCCACTCACCTCCCAGCCCCGCTGCCTCAAGCTCCAGCCACCCTCCCACCTTGGTTTTGCCTCACGTGCCTGCTGCATTTCTGACTGAGAAATTAAATTCTGGGGGAAAAAAACTTTTCACGGCCTTCCTTTTGCACCTGGGAGTTCTGGCAGCTCTCCATACATCACTCTCGGAGCTCAGTCCTGGGATAACTCCTCACTGCCCTGGACTCTGCTGACAGCTCCACTGGCCTTTTCAAAGTCAAGCCAAGTGCCATGATTTTTCCTGGGATTCCTCCTTTAAAATTCTGCTGTCAGTGTTTCCTTAAGGACATTTTGCTCTGCTTGTTCTTCTGCAGCTGCATTAAAGCCTTCCTGTGTCTCTTTACCCTCTCACACAAACACACCCATTAGTGCATCGTATTTTGGGACGGAAATGTTCATCAACTTCTCGGGAACGATTGCCTAGTTTTTCTCATCTTCCTAGGAAATTTATGAATCGATATTTTCAGCTTCATTGCTGCCCAGGTTCTGTGAAACAATCCTTATGTTCAGATCTTTCCACGGGCTCATCAAACCGAAAGTCCAATTGAATTGGCTGCAGTTCTGTTTCCACCTCATTATGGTGGGTGGCACCGGAACACTCGACAATTGGAGCAGGAGCCCTTTCCTTCCATTCCAAACAAGAAACTTTATTAGAATAAGAATTAGGGTGGCTGATTGAATCGCTCCATCTCCTGCCTCCCCTTCCCAGAGATCCTCCTCTCACATTCGTGCGGTGGATTTGAGCAAAGGCACAGGTCGCAGAGGCTCCCTAAAACACCAGCTGTGCTCCCACTCCCACACATCCTACTTAATAAAATGGTTCAAACACCAATGTTATCACCACAGCCCCTATTCTGTGCCCCATCTAAACGCCCCTAAATGGTGCTCAGTCACATCTGCACACAAAATCCCTGCGTTGATTCCGTTACAACCAAATATCTTTGTAAAAATCAGACAAATCCCAAACAAACAAACAATCGTCCTTTGCTTTCCTTTAAATCCATCAGCAGGTGTGAACAGCTAACCCAGCTCTAGTCATTACCCAGCAATGAAAAATGGACAATGGAGTTATTAGGATAATATACGTAATTAATAGAAATATTAAAAGATTCACCATTAACCTGCATTTGCTCAGAATGCCAGAGGGGTGATTAGTTAGAATGGCACAGAATATTTTATGGGACTTACTGCAGAGAGATGAAAATGCAGATCCAAAGCTCTACTGGACTGAGGTGTGACCTTAATGGAACACAAATTTTTTAAAAGGAATGGAGATAAAGAGAGCGTGGGAAATCAGGCTTTGGACTTCCCAAAGGGATTAGGACACACCAAAAAGTGGTTTTTTTTTTTATTTGTAATGTAACTAATATTTTTAAATCAACGTGTTCCTAAACTTTTTTGACTGGAAGTAATTATCCATCTTTCACACCTCTCCCAGGTCAGTATGTTATTAAAGATCAGGTTTTGATCTGAGAACACCCCAAACATCCCTTCATTGTGCACCAGACACAGGATACAAGATGCACAGAACAATTGTCTGCAAACCTGTGTCTCAAATAAAGCCTGTCTGTATTTCACGTCCTTCGGCAAAGCTCAGGTGTAAGTTCACTTTAGAAACTATTTGTTTAACTGCAGGAGATGACGACCAGCAGGGGTTTTATAAAACGTGTAAAAAATTGGTTCAGGAAAAAGTAACAACAAAGAGTCGTTGAGAGGAGTCAGAGAAATATGTTGTGGTTTATTAGTGGCTGTGGCAGAGAGATGGATTTTGTGGGAGTTGGGTTTGCCCACAGAGGGAAGTCACAGCTGAATTCCAGAATTTCTCTGTGCAGATAACCCGATGTGCTTTGTTTCCTTTTGTTGGGTGAGCTCAGGGCAGTCCAGGCGGTTAAAGGGAAGAGGAGATCCCACACCTCATTATCCCCCTTCCTGTTGGAGAGGTGGTGTGAGACCCAATTAGTGTATGTTTGGGAAGCACTGGAAGAGCTAAGCTTTGCAATAGAGATGCTAATTCAGAATTAAATGGATCACTGGGAGCCAAGTTCACCAACAATAAATCTGAATTCAGGCACCTGGAAGGCCCAGCAAGGCTTTGATGCTATAGAAATTGCATGGATTCCTCTCCCTGAGAGTCTTCCTGTAGGAATGCAAACCCTCTCCAAACTAACACGACAAGACAAGAAATGTTGTGTCCTTGCAGGGCCAAGACTCATTAAAGGACGGATATAAATGAATTTTCTGATTTGTAACTTCTAACACTTAATTTGTGGAAAAGAACCTCAACTAGAGACTCCAACTTCCACATCCCTCTTGTGAATTCCCGTGTCCCACAACAGCCTGAACACGGATCCAACCCGGAGCTGGAGGGGTGAGAGATGGACAAAGTTAACAACAAACACATTTCCTTCCTCAAAGAAATATTTCCTCCTGACAGATTGTGGATTGCATGCCCTTTGAAATACTGGAGCTATCAAAGCGTGTTCCCAGAGAAAAAATATTAAAAGCTACCAACCCTAAGTGCAAAATACGCGGCATCCACACAGACAAATCCATAAAAACTCACCTGCCAATAATGATGGCTCACACAAATATTCATGAATGAGAAGTTTCTTGGGAAAAATCTCAATTAGAAGAGTTTTGATCATATTCAAGGACTGTTTGGGAAGGGTTTTTTGTTCTGAATGTGCTTTTGGAACTCTCTGCTCAAAACTCGTTACAGGAGCCTGGGCAGACACTGGGACAGTGGAAAGGGAGGAGAAGGGAAGGAGGGCTCTGGAGAGGAATTCAGGGGTGAGTCTGTGCTCAGCAGGGCTGTCATTAACAGTGGGATATGACAGAACCAAACCAGGTGCGTTTTGAGCTGGTTTTGTTCATTTTTAAAACAAGAAAATTCAAGATAAATAGCAGACAAATTAAAAGGGTTTTTAAGAAGAAGGAGAAACCCAGTGGGAGGATGGAACAAGTAACACATTTCAGATTAAAGTCATGATTTTTCGGAGTTCTTTTTTTCTGAATTTCATTTTTAACCATTTCCATTTCCTACTATGCAAATAACTCCCCCCACCTGGTCACAACCCTTTGAGGCATCAGGTTGCAACTGGACACGTTGGAGTGACCATAAAGTGACAGAACAGTCAAATAATGTCACATCTGGGCACAGGGAAAAGTGGCCCCTGCCTGGTTCACAACAGTGAGGGTGGACTGGGAGATAAAAGAGGTAATTTTTATTTTCTCTCCTAAAGAAAAAACACATATAAGACATACAGAAAAGGTTCAAAGAGAGAGAAGGAGCCTCCTGTACAGATCCTCTGCTCCCTGTGGAAGAGGCACTCACTGGGTACTCGGTGTGGAGGCTTCAAAGAATTAAAATTTCCAGTAAGAATGGGAAACCTTCATTTAACTTTTGCTTGCTTTGATAATCCCCTCCCTGGGGTGTTACCTGGAGCAGCAGGATCTCATGTGGAACCCCCTGTAAAACAGAGCTACCACCACCCCAAAGAGCTCATGCAACCAACAAATGAGCAGTTCCACCTGTTTTACTAATGTTATAAATACTTTTAAACTTTGATTCTTTCTTTCTTTTTTTTTTTTTAAAGCCAATAGTGCATTAAGAAAAATTAAGCAGAAAATTACCTTTCCCAAATGTCTCCAGTAATTGGAGAGAATTTCCAGCAAGCGCCGGATCCCTCAAACGAACAAAATGTCTCCCGATTTTGGCATTATCATCCAAAAGTTCTCATTAGCTCCTTCAATTCATTTACGATCATTTACCCCTCCCCACAAGTTTTTAGGTGGCGGAAAAGATTAAAGATGATCCCATAACAGTCTGTTCAGTATTTTACATTCCCTGACCTTTTGTGTAATTTGATCTGTTCCTTTGGATGTCTCTTCCAAGCGTGGTTGGGTGAGAGCTTGATTTATCAACAGTGTGTGCACACGGGGGTTTTATGTACTTTGTTCACCCCATCAGTTTTTTCTGCAGTCATTTACAGTCTATTTGCAATTCATTAAAGCACTTTTTCTTTTCGTTAAAATTGCCTTTCTTTCTTTTTTTTTTTTTTTTTAATGTTTCCATACCAAAATAGGTTCCTTTCGAGAAGGGGAAAGTCTTCAGATGCTGTGACAGCTGTTCTGGGGTCCCCTGCTTGCACTTCATGTTATGGATGTGTCAGCTGGAGGAAAAGGGGCAGCTTTGATAAAAATCCAGCGCTTGCCTTACCTTTGTCTTCCATGCTAAGGAATGGAAAATTATTCTCCTCACAAAAATCCAAAGAAAATGGCTTGGGAAGAGCAGATTTCTTGGGGTTTAGTACAGCATAAGGATATTTTTTCCCTTGACTCACAGTAAGACTAAAACCAGTACATTAGGTGAAGAATGAATCAAAAAATGTACCGTTTTGTACCATTTTCTGCCTGGTTGTGAGCAGCCAGGGGCACAAGGAATGGGAATCGTCATGGGATGAGACGTGGAAGGAGAGGAACCTACAGTTCCCACGAGATCCCCAGGCTGGAATTTAGGACAGCTCAATCCCAAAGGAAAGGAGGCCCCTCAAGCCTTAAGGGTCCTGGGGACACAACTGATGTGTGTGACACCACATGAACTGGGGAACAGTCCCCAGACTACTCACAGAGGTGGCCAAGGAAGGGATTTGGATCTCCAGGAACCTCCAGACATCACTGTCCAGCAGAGGTTCTTATTTCAAAGAACACAGCTCCTCTAGTTCAAGGCACAGCTTAAAAACTTCTTTGAAAACTCTGGTTTTCCTGCCCATCTCCTGAGTTTTTGTCTCCCCTCTGCCTCCTCTCAGGTGTGCTCTGCTCAGCCTGTTTAGTCCCCCTTTATTCACCCACTCTGGGGTGTTGTGTAGCCTCAGCAATGCCACAGCACACATGTAGTTAAAATAAACCCCAAACAAACAAATAGAGCAAATCCACTGCTGCACATCCCTTGTTCTGGGATATTTGTCAGTGCCAGTTATTTGGAGGGATAAAAAGACAGTCTTTTGTTTCTTCAGTCATGGCTAACTTAGTAAAAAAAGATCTACTGATTATTCTCCCTCGTGGTTAGTGAGGAAATGGACTGGAGGAGGCATTAACTAATGCCAGACACCCAGGGGCAGCCAGGGAATGTGGTGCCATCAGCCCTCCCCGGTAGCCAAGAGAGGAGGCAGCTTTTAAGGGTTGATACATGAGCCAATTTTCTGTTTCTCTGATACCTGTACACGTCATCATTTTCCTTGGGCATAAAACCTGGTGCATGAAAACATTTGCTGGCAGGGAGTGTCTGGGTGGTGGTGGTGGTTAGTTGCTTTGCCTCTCCAGTCTGAGGGGTTTCTGATAAAAAAGGGAAGGTTTCATCCCTCTCCCCAGCACAGCAGTTAATGCCAAATGTTTCAGCGCTCTGGGAAAGGCTTTTTTGTGTCTGTGGGGAGAACTATTTGTGATCCCCACTGCAGCAGTTAATGAAGTCTCAATAGTCTTTCCACCATTTCCCTCAGCTCCCGTTCACAGCCCCGAGACTCCCCTGCTGCTGTCACTCTCCAGCCTCTCCAATCTTCTCTGCCAAATGATGTTTTCCTTCGCAGGAACTTCCAATGCAGCCCCAATTGTTTCTGCTTTATTGAGGGATTCCTCCTGAGTGGATTTTTCGATAGCATTTTTACCCACACCAGCAGCCATGCTCCTCTAAAGCAAAATTATCCGCAGCTCCCCGACATTTAATAGCAGTGGAGTTTTTGATGCTTTCTTACTCCAGTCCCCTGAGCCTGCAATAGGCTCCTTGTCTTAATATTCCATTTTGTCTCTTGCCATCCATGGAGAAAGATTGGATCTCCTACTCCAACCTTACAGACTATCACATTCCCTCTGTTTTCTACAACATATTCCCACTCCCTCCTGGAGGTCATTTGGCCTCGTCTGGGAATGGAGCTTGCACACAAACAGTACAGGACAGGAAATCCAAGCTTGTAGCGTTTTCATCTTCTGGTGGAAACAAGGATTTTTATAATATTCTTCAACTTTAGGTCTGTTCACCTCCTCTCTACCAGTTATAAAGCTGGTTTGGAGTGAGGTGTTTCTCAGCGCATGAGGGGCAGCTCGTGGCCGTCACTGAGCCGGGCGCTGCAGGGGACACATGGGGACACTTCCCTGTTTTAGGTGGCAAAATTGAGGCCTCAGGAAAGAAGAAAAATCAGAATTCAAATCCTACCTGTGTCAAACCAAGTGTGGTCAAACTGTTGTGTCAACCCCACCTGTGTCAAACTGTTGTGACAACCCTGCCTGTGTCAAACTGTAGTGTCAGCTCTGCCTGTGTCAAACTGTGGTGTCAACCCCACCTGTGTCACACTGTGGTGTCAACCCTGCCTGTGTCAAACTGTGGTGTCAGCTCTGCCTGTGTCAAACTGTAGTGTCAACCCTGCCTGTGTCAAACCGTGGTGTCAACTCCACCTGTGTCAAACTGTGGTGTCAACCCTGCCTGTGTCAAACTGTAGTGTCAACCCTGCCCGTGTCAAACTGTTGTGTCAACCCTGCCTGTGTCACACTGTTGTGTCAACCCCACCTGTGTCAAACTGTGGTGTCAACCCTGCCTGTGTCACACCAACCAAGGTGTTCCCATGAACACACGTTGTCTGCACAACTGTAATTCAGTTGTAGTTGGCTGAGAGGAAAGAGGAGCTCCAGTAACTGAAGTGGATTTAGGGAATTGGGAATTCAGGAATTTTGGGGTAGAGACTTGTGGTGAGAGTGTGTGAGCTGGTTTCCATTAACTCTGCACGTGGCAAAGTGAGAGCATGAAGAAATGTCATTCACTAATGTTTGAGATAAAAATGTTGGTGCTATTAAGAGTTCTACTTCTGTCTCTGAAAGAGAAATAATCTGGTATATAAATAATACAGCCTATACCTTTAGATATGTCTATAGAATCAGCAATTTAGAGTTATAATCTGTCACTTTCCTGCAGTCTCGCCACTTTGTCATTTTTGGGTTATAGATTTATTTTCGAGGGTGAATTAAGACAAATATTTGGACACGTTCCTTCCTCTTGCAGTTATAATTCCACTTTTACTAAGCCCTGAATGCTGACAGTTCAAAATCCGTCAATGTGTCTGTCATTGATGAAAGGATCATCACCTGAACCAATAATTGTTATCTTTGCAAACCTCAGCACTTGCGCTGCTTGTACAGTGACAAAAGGTATAAATCAGCCCCAAGGCTCCTAATTACTCCCATTAGCAGTTGGTTTGTTATGCTGGAGGTGAACCACTGATCCCACTTTGGAAGGACAATAGGTCGGGCCTGGCTTGCAGCCGAGCCGGGTGTATTTAGCATTTTAACCCCCAGATTTTGGGGATGCAGCCCCGACACTTCCTCACCTTATTCAGATCATTTCCTTTATCCACTTGGGGACAGTACAAGAGGTGGTGGCTTGTACTGCTAACAGCCAACACTAATTACAACACCCAAAAATTCCAGTGTTTTCACCCTGCACGGTCACACCACCAACAGCTGTTCACCAAGCAATACTCACTGTATGGATTTATGTATTTATGTATTATCACTCCCATCTCTATTATTCCAGCATGGCAGATCCCAACTGTGAACATTCCACTGTCATTTCTGTCTGGGTGTATTTATTTTTTTAGCCTCAGAATAAAATTATTGGAACTCATAAATGAAGAGTTGATTGTTGAAAAAAAAAAATAAAAATTAGGGCAGCTGGGGATTATTCGTAGAGAAACAACTGTTGTGGTAAACTGGATTTCCCAGGGAGTCTCTGCCTGGAGTATTTAGGGGGGGGTGCCTCAGATAGGAACACCCAAATCTAACAGGAATAAATCAAATCCCACCCCCAGCTGTGACTGGGAAGGAAATTCAAATGTACACGGTAACCCACGAAGCAGAGTGACCAAAACCTGCATCTTCTTGCTCTAAAATGTAGCAGGAATATTCAAATGCTGCTGTGCTGCTCCTCCTCTGCACGGGAGAACTGCTGACAGTGCGGATTCAGAGTAAAGACAGAGCTCAATCTGTATGCAAATGAGATGCTAATATGGCATATAAAAGTAAAATTCAATAAAACAAGTTTGTGCTGAGCCCCGAGATCACGGAAATTCGGCCATTCCTTGGCTTTTGTCTCTCTGGGGTTTTGCTGAGTGGGTTTTCCACCCTCCTGCTCAGTCTGTGTTTGTTGTGTGATTTAGCAAATAAAACTAAACACCAACTTTAACACTAATGAAGTGGGATATGGGTTTTTACTTGTGCCCGCTGCCATTTATTGACCTGACCACCCCCGGCCCCCCGGAATGCCGGGTTAAAACCCTCATGGATTGCCCTGAGGTTTCTGTTGCCTCTCAAAGACGTTGTAAACACCGAGTACTTCACTGCTGGAGTGAAGAAGTTGTAAGAGTAACAAATTCTGGCCTCAAGGGCTCGTTGACACCCTCTGGTATTCAACAACAGTTGGAATAATCTGCTGGTAAAATTCAGCACCACCCAAACAGCCAAGAAAGAGCTCCAGGAGAATCAGGAGCTGTCCATCCCTGCTTGGAAAAGAATGCAATTCGGAGCTAACAGAAGAATTTTACAGGTGAAATCAAAACTGTGGAGTTGCCCTCAATACCTGTGAGACAACATTTCGGTAACCGTGTTCATTTTCCTAGAACCTTTTAGTTGGAAAAGGCCTTTAAAATCCCAGCACTTTACAAACATGAATTAGTGACTCATTAGTTACTGAGGGGAGGGTTTAACACCCTCTGCACAGAGCGAGAATCAAAATATCCTGGAGAGTAAACTGGAGTTTTTTCTGCCCAGTATTTTGCCAGAGACACTTTCCAAGCCTTTGGGGGCACAGCAGTGCTCTTGTTTGCTCTGGTCTTACAGAGTGTCTAAAGTATTCAGTTATAATTTATATTGTATTGCACAAAACTGTGGATCTGATTCAGAGGATCTGTGAGTAATTCCTTTTTAACCTGAATTGACTAAGCTTTGTTACTGTGACTGCCTGAATTTCTTAATTCCGTTTTAAAGCAATTGGGCAAAACTGAAGAGTCAACATTTAGAGAAAATGTCCTTCTTTGGGTTTTATATAAAGAATGTTTATTTTGCCCATAAACTCAAAGAACCCTGACTTACTCCATCCATCCAGCATCCCTAATATCTAATATTCCTCCGAAAGTTTGGATATCTCATGCTGTTTTCACGGAAGTGACATTTTTTCATGGTCCCTGTTCTGTGTGTGAGTTGGAGAGTATCTGCCAAAATCTCTTCCCGTTCAGCTCAGGAAGGGGCCGGTGACTCCAACTCCGGCTTTCAGAAGACAAGCTTTGCGATTTTTCTCGCTTTGTTTTACCTCAGTCCCTCCAAACTCCCCTTTTGCTGCCAGGGCAGAGCATTGCCCAGGGATGAGCGAGGCAGGGAAGGGGAGGCTGGGAGCTGGAAAATGGATAGCGGAGCTCCTCGCTTGGCAAACCAGGATGAAACTGTAATGATCTGCGGGCACTGCAGAACGGATGAGCTTTAAAGATTTAAAAGAGAATATGTTCTCTCTTCTTTAAAAGAGAAATTGTGATTTTTCAGGTTCCTTCCCTCGCAGTTTGTATTCAGAGATGGTAAATGCAGGAGAAATCCCCCTCTGCCTCAGTGACCTATTGAATCCTGCAATTATCCGGCACCTCTTCCAAGGCTTTACAGCAAAAATAATAACAACAACAGTGGGATTTCTATTCAGCATGAATATTTATGGTTAGATTTTAATAACATTCGTGCCATTTTCATAATAGAAAATACCCTAATGAGCTGTCAGGTTATGCTGGGCCAGGGGTTCCTTCTTTGGCAGAGCAAGAGGAGATTTCTTAGGGACTGGGAGATGTAAATTGGAGTGATCTTTATTTCACTATCTCTGCCTAAAACAAGATGCTGCCTTCAATCATCCCACAGGCAAAGGATTTCCTCCTGCAGGAATGAGGGAGGTGAGGATTCTCCTCTCTGTATGCTGGTGAAAGCAATGGGATTCCTTCTAAAGGCTGGGACACCTCTGCCCTGCCTGGGTACTGAGAGTCCTGGCGGGGGACACGACCCCTGGTTTGGGAAATCCTTGTGAGGGACACAACCCCCTTGTTTTGGGAGGTCCTTGTGGGGAACATGACCCCCTGGTTTTGGGAGGTCCTTGTGGGGAACACAACCACTGGTTTGGGAAATCCTTGTGGGGAACACGACCCCCTGGTTTGGGAAGTCCTTGTGGGGGACACGACCCCCTGGTTTTGGGAAGCCCTCATGTGGTGTTTGGGAATTGTGTCCAACCTGCAGTGCAGGAACAGCAGCTGCAAACCCTTTAAATAATGTGCCTTAAAGCCAACACTTGGATTTATTCCAGCAAATACTGTGTATTTAGCAACAGCTGATAACAAAACATCATTTCCCATGCTATGACTAGTCTTTAAGCATCAGTAAAAATGTACTTAATCAATTTATATTAAATTACTGTGCAATCACCATGGCAGTTTAAGGCCATGCCTTTGTATATTAGACATTTTATCAGATAATTATTATGTTCCCTTAACTTCTGAGCATTACTTGGTACTTTATATCTACACAACTGGTATCTTTAAATGGGTATTTTATTCTATCTGGACTGCCACAGCCAGTGTGACTGCATTGCCTTTACAAGATAATTAAAGGTGATGTTTTTAATTGCCTGTGCTGAGGGTTATGGCCAACGATTCTCACCCCTCTCCTTATTCCTGTGGTACAAACCTGCCTTGCAATTCCACCAGAATCTGATCTGTCTCTCCCTGGCTTTGGGAAGGGCTTTTGGGGCACCAGCACCAACATTAATTTTGGATTCCTTCACCAATTGGCAGAGCATGGTTTCCTCTCCACTTGAGCTGGGAAGCCTTGACCTTTCTCTCCCTTTGCTCTCCTCTTGTGCAAGTCCCTTAATTTTTCTATATCTTACTGTCTACACCTTAAAAAATTAAAATTATTAATGACAAACATCTGCTGTTGTATTTTTTGCCTGCCAGGGCCGTGTCTATTTAAGCAGAGCTCTATGTACAGAGCTCTTTGCAGTGTCCCTACCAGGGCCATTTTATGTTCTGATGTGAAATATAACCTTTCTGCATTATTACAATTGTAAATGTCTGTTGTCAGGACCTATTTGTAATTACAGGAGTGTTTCCCTTGAGTACCCTTAGCAACTAATTTCAGGATCAGGACAAATAGAAAATAAACTTATGCTGGGCTGTGTAGACATTTATCAAATCAAATGATTACAGAAAATTAATCTTTCTACAGTGGCCTATGGAGCCACAAGAAACCAAGTGCATTTTAAATGCACCAATCTCAATGGTAGGGGGAAAAAAAAACCCCAAACAACCCCCCAAAACCACTCACCCCAAACGTGTACGTTGGCCCTGGGAAAGAACCTAAACATATATAAAGAATGGCTTTTTCCTCACTAGGCTTTTTCCTCACTGTGAATTTCTTCAGCAAACAGACCAATTGGATGGGCAAATATTTGCTCAGATTTCTAAGTGTGTTTGCTCGGAAATCCTTCAGCTGCTGTCCAGCTGCTGTCTGCTCACTCCTTCCCTTTTTAGGAGTAGGATTTTTCGAGAGACTTTAAACACAAACTTACATTTATGTGGATCACCAGAGCGCAAGGCAGAGGCTTTGGATGCTCGTAGAGGGAAGGATTTGCCCATTATTAATTGAGATAATTTAATGACATTCAGGTTAAAGCGTGTTTGCTTTAACCTCAAGGTTCTTTTTAGGAACCATGTGAGCTAAAGCACTCAAGGCCAGCCCTGGTGGGAGATTTTGATGCTTCTGCAGTTGAGCCATTGCAAACAAGGTCAGAACGTGGCCTGGGAGGCATCAAGAGCCTCTGACTGACCTGGACAAGGCTCTGCTCAGGCATCTGTCGCTCTCCTCATCCCTTCATTCCCAGTATCCCTGCCTCCCACCAAGACCTGGATCTCCTCAGAGCCACTCCAGGCTGTGTCTGCAGCTCAAGCAGCCCCACCACCCCTGAAGGAAGAGCTCCTGGGATGTTCTCCAGCCACACCTGAGCTGGAGCAGCTCAGCAGCCCAGGCTCCCCTTCTCCTGCTCCAACAGCCACGTTCCCAGAGCCACATATTTATTCCATGTTAATGCCTTGTTGTCTTGGCATTCATCACGTGCGAAGATGGGAAAGTAATTAAAGATAATTTCTGCCTGGGGGAGGATGAGAAAAAAGTGGGGGGAGCATCCTCACTGTAAATTCTTATTCATATTTCTTTCCTGTTTTGTGATTCTCAATCGGAGTTTTCTAATAACAGATCATTTCTTTTTGTCTAACTTTAATCTGGCCCTGCTTGACAAGCACCATCCTTTTCATTGAAGGGTAAGACCACTTAAAGAAAGGCCAATAAGCCCTTGCACTGCTCAGCTGACTGGGGTGATTTGTCACCCTGTGCAGTGGTGGTCACACCAATGGATTTATCTCAAGGTAAATGGAGATGCTGAGACCTGGGACCTGGAGCTTTGATTAAGGCCCCCTTTTTGTAGTGTTGATAGATGTTGCTTGTGTTTATCTATTTGAAATGCCACTAAATCTGTGAATACAATGGAAAAAGAGAGTAGTTTGCAGCTGAAAACATATTAGTGATTTATGTTTCACTAAGAAGCACAATAGAGAGACAGAGGCTATTAAGAGGAGCTATTTTCATGAGAAATAGTTCTGCTTTAAAACATTATCAACCACACCTTGATAAAGACCTACATGCATGCATAATCGTGTTTGCTTACCCCTTTACTGGACTACCATGTACATTTGGGATGCACAGCCCCAAATTATTAATAAGCCGGGGGACACTTTGCCGTGCAAATGCCCTGGAATGGGAGAGTTTGCATGTTAATTGTGGTCCAGAGGAAAAGCCAGAGCGAAGCACTGTCCTGGGACTTCAGGTGGACTCCACGTCCCTTAAAACAGCTCAGGATCCCACTGACCATTACTGCCAGCCTTTATTCCCAACGTTTTAGTAGGAATAACCAGTGGGGTGACACAAAGGGATTATAATGCATCGATATAAGTTATAACATGAATCAATGTCAACAAGACGCCCCCATTTAAATGAACAGGGTCAGATGAGAATGCTGCATCACCCTGACTCCCTGACAGTTACAAATGCAGAACCTACTCTGCATAATAGGAGTGTACAAACCAGTAGAGATTTGTAAACTTGGTTCATTTCAAGCAGAACTGACCCACAGGGACGGAAAAAAAGGCAAAGCCAACCGAGCTGTCTGGAAATAAGTGATTCTGTAGTTTGTTGTTTAACGAAAGGCATAATGAGGTTTCATTTCCTCGAGCTTGAAGAGAGAACATGGACCTGAGCTGCTGTTTGGTAGCCAAGCTATTTATCCACAGCGTGCAATTAAAAGGCAAAGACAACACACCCTCTTCCAAACACGTTTCTTTTTACAAATGCAAAATAAAGCTCCACTGCTCTGCCCCACGCCGGTGGATCATCCAAAGCCACGCTGCAATTCCGCGTTCGGAATTAACTGCGCCGTGTTATGATTTATTGAAATGCTCCGAGGATTCCTAATGAACAGCGGGGGGGGGATGGGGGGGGATAATGGGAGTGCACCTGGAGCATGAAAACTCGTGCAGTGAGTTGTGTACCTGTGGGGTGAGGCTGTGGCTGTGCCTTGGCACCGCAGTGCACCGGGAGCGGAGCAGAGCTCTTAAATCTGGACAACACCTGCACCTCATTTGCTTTCCAGAAGCGCCATGACCTGACTGCTGATGGTGAGCCCTCCCTTCCATCCGCGGGATTATGACAAGTTATTAATTGCCACCATTAGCTGCAGCAGCCTGCCTGAGATCTCTGCTGCTCTCTGGAGGTGAGAAACTGAGCCTGTGGATGCGGGGAGAGGAGCCGGGAAGCGCTGGGGCAAACAGAGCAACAACCTGCCCAAAAGGGATTGCGAGGTGGTGAATAATTTATTAGAAAACATTTTTCTTTGTCCTTCCCGCAGCCCCACAAATCCTCCCTGAGCGCTCTTTACCAGCCTTGCAGATAATGTACTTACACATCTCAGAGCTTGCTAAATAGACTGAGCAGGCCAGAGTTCACTGAGCCTCGCACAGATGAGCCACCCTCATCCTCTCCTCCAAGTCCTTCCTGTGGAATTCTTTTGTAATTAGCCAGAAGAGGGAATTTTAAAAAAGGCAATTCTATACCTGGTAAACAATTTCTTTTTCTCCTTTTGTTTGTAAGTGTNCCAACTTCCTCCCCTTCTCCTCTTATTCCCAGTCCTTAAAGCATCATATCAGAGTCACAGAATTAACTCAGCTGGAAAAGACCTTTGAGATCATCGAGTCCAACCAATTACCCAACACTATCTCATGCCACGCTCTTGTCCTTTGCAGCCTGCAGGAAGGGCAATACTCCAACTTTTTCATCATTTTATATTAAGAATTGCTATGAAATGCGAGTCATAATCCAAACATAACTAATAAATTAGTTGCAAGAGTACATGGAAAAAGGAAAGTTCTTTTCTCAGTATCCTACGAATGTATTTCTAACTGACTTTTGGTTATACAGCAAGTTTGAGGTCCACCTGTAACCCGACATGTGAAATACGGTGGTTTGATCTAATCCTGTCAGATTCCGTGGAAAAACTCCCAGGGAATTCAAGTAACCTCTGCTACCTACATGTTGCTCTTCAGTTTTGGGTGCTTGATTTCACAACTCAAACAATACTCTGTTCACAGTTTCCTTCTGGAGCACATAAAAATACACTTTTCCTTACATTCATCATTCTTTGACAGAGCCACTAAAACAGTTTAGACAGAAAACTAAATTATGTCAGTTTTAACAAGCCGAAACGTTACGGTGCCCAATATGGACAATTAACATTTTACCAGTTTTGTTTGGCTAAAATAAAACTTTGTTCTCATCTGCTCCCCCTCCCCCAAACCCTCTCAGTAATACGGGGATTAATTTTAGCTCTTAATTGCAACTGATAACAGGCATGGAAACACTGTTAGAATGGCACACACTGCACCAGCCCCGGGAGCTCCCTGGGAATAGGAACTGATTCAACATGGCAGTAGAGCGGTAAGTTCTGAATCCAATCTGACTCCTGGTTCTGGAAGAGCGGGGGGGACAAAAGGCGAAAAGCCACTCAGAGATCCAACAGAGAGGAGAAATCCAGGAACCATGAAATCTCCTTTATTTGGCACGGTGAGGGACCCAGAGCTCACATGGAGCTCCCAAAGGTGGTGCCGGGTTGGGAGGCAAAGGTGTCTCTGAGCCGGGAGAGCGAAGGGTTAAGGTGTGAACAAGCTGTGCTCACACCCCAGGTATGTTTGTGTGGGGAGGGATGAATGGAGCCACTGTGAGGAGCTGAGTGTTGTTTTAACACCTCTTCCCTCCTCGGCTCTGTGGCCACCTCACATGGAACTGAGTGTTTCCATGGAGGAGCGAATCCATCTGTGTTTTCTCACCTGCAGGTGTTGGGGGTTTAATTAAAAGCTCCAACTAATATGTTGCTATTTTGTGAAGGGATGTGAATTATAGCAAAGGCAAATTATGAATGATAATGAGAGACAGAATAACTCACTTGGAGGCATTTTTTGTGTGCTGTTTTCCCCTTGTAACACAGGAGAATGCAGTTGACTGGGACAACCAAGGGGGAACACTAATTTACTCGCAAGTCCTCCCTGTGTGTGCAAGCAAGGCAGGTACAGTTCCATTTGTATGGGAATTGCACCAATTTAATCAGCACAGCCACTGAGATTCTGACTGTTAGGAAAAACCTTGAGATGCATTAAGGGAAGGAGACTCCTCACCCAGAGTTTAAACAGCCCTGCCTTCCAAACTCAGACACACGCAGTAAATTCATTTGCCATTTACAATAATTGGGTTTATAAAGACACACGGCTGAGTTTCACAGGCTGTACTGGACCATTTTGGATCTCTGGAGAGTTTGGATCCTTTCTCTTTATTGGTGTTAGAAAGTAGGATTTGAACATAATTACATCCCTCTGATGCAAACATTAGGACTGGAAGCATTTCTGTGTGTTTCTCATAGTGAAATAAGCCTTAAATCTTGGGATCTCACTTTCGGAACAGAATACAAATAACTCTATTAGGAGTTTCCAGAATGGTCCTACCTTTCTCTCCGTGTATCTGACATGATGGATATGGAAACACCCTTTTAGGAAACTTTTGGAAAGGCATTCATCCAGCATGTCCCTAAATTTCAATCAGGGCATATCTTTATTTTATTACTCTGCCCCAGATTCTTGCTCCTCCAGACCTCACCGTCTCACAGAGAGATCCAGGCACACAGTGCCAGTGGAAAGGGTGGTAAATAAAAGTGGCCCAAGGAGGCTGAAAGAGCCTGGGGCAATATCAGAGGACTCTGAGGCATTAAAGAGCCATAATACATGGAACAAGCAGTTCTAGCCAGTCTCTCACTCCCTATCAAAATACACAACATAGATTTGCCTCATGCTTGTATAAAAATTACAGAGAAATACACCCGTCATTCAAGGTGAAATAATAAAGGAAAAGAGGAAGGTGATGAAATGATGGAAAGGGGAGGAGAGAAGGACAGGTTGGGGGGAAAAAACAACAAAAAAAAAGAGCTGACAGGGATTGCTGGTGGGAGAGAGTTGGTCATTATGTGACAGGGGATAACTAAGCACCGGGGTAACAGAGAGAATGGGGTGAAAAAAGAATAAGAGGAAGGCAAAAAACACCAGTGCAGAAGGAGAGAGGAAGGAGCTGGAAGCAGCCGAGCGGCAGGAGGAGCAGTTGTTAATTACAGTGGGGTGGATTTGCAGTGGACAGTAACGTAACCTATTCTGTTCTATTAATCATTAGTACCCGGGTGCCTGCAATGGCACATGAAGTATGTGTTATCTGTCCCCTGGTCATTTCTCCAGGGAAAGATGTGTGTTCTGTGGGCATGGAGAGATTCCTTTTCTTCTTTCTTAATATACATGTTGTTGTGTTTCCAGTGTCGAGATGGCAAGGTCAGAGAAATACTCCTTCCCTTGCACAAATGTGTCTTTGAGGCATCAGGGAATTCAGGAGGCAGAGAGGAACCAAACGGAGCCTGTAAAAGGGAAGAGATCTTAAAATGGGGGGGAGGGGGTCCTTTACTGGTTCATCGTCTATTTTTTGTTCAGACTTCTGGGATCATCTCACCAAAGAAAAATAAGACTAAAACCTCTGCCAGGGGCCTGTTTTCCATCCAGCCCTGGTGCTTTCGTTTCACCCAAGCTCTGCTTCCTGCCCCTTTGCTCCTCCATGAGCAGAACCCCCTGATCTTGTACCTGCAGACACATGGGAACCTGGCCCAGCCCCGAATCCCACTGCCAGAGAGCCAGCTGGGTGCAATCCCACACCAGAGGGGAGGATGGGACCTTTTTCTCACGGAATTATGTGGCTGAATTTAACCTGATTAACCTCTTGGCTCTGTCTCCACATCCTGCAGCAGGGCAGTCCCAGAGCACAGCCAGAATTCCCCCCTCGCCGCTGATGTGGCTCCTTGTCCTTGGAGCCGTTGTATCAGCGTCCACATCCAGCCACAACTGATGTGACAGTGGCACTTGAATGTCTGGAGGCTCTGACCCAGCAGGAGTTCCAGGTACCATAAATTAACTCAGGGTGGCCTGGCCGTGCTGGGGACACGGGAAGCCCAAGGGCCACTCGGGTACCGGGGACAGGCACCACCGGCAGAGTGTTTTCCCTGCTCTTAAGGAAGGTATATCACTGATCATTATAAATGGATAGTGATTGTAAGGCTAAATTCCCATCAAGGGGTTGATGAGTCATTAAAACCCCTCAAGCTTTGTTCTCACAGTTTATTGCCTTATCATCATCACCACCCCTTCATGAAATTATTGTCTTTTAATTAGCTCTGGCCCTTTCATTACTGTCTGTATCATTGCAGAGAAAGAAATAGGGAAACAGCTCGAATCAAGTATCTGATTGCCCCTTCTGAAGCCAGTAATAAGAAATTAGCACAGTGCCATATAAAATGATGGCCTTTATGAGATGGCAAACTAATTTTTTTTCCTAAATGAAGGAAAACCTGAGTATGTCTCCCGGCTTCTGTTCCAAGGGTGCAGGGATCACGCTGAAGCATCATTCCCCTGCCACCAGGAGAGCCTCCAGTGCTTCCCACCCTCTCTCAGCCTCTCCCAGCAGCTCAGAAGGTGCCGGGGCTGCTCAGCAATCCAATGGGAGATGTTGATTGGAACATGTTAAATAACAGCAACCATCCCGACTGGTGTGATGTCCTGTATTTAAAACACAGGTTTACATGCTCCATAAATTTCAGTGTTTGTAATTACACGATATATATGAACAGAGTGAGTGGAAGAGAGCAAATATATTATGTGAGGAAACAGCATTATCGATCCTGTATTATACAGTGCACAGGAAAATTAGTTAACCATACAGCTCATTGGTTTAAAGATGGCAGTAAAGTTTAAAGGCATTCTGTTGTGAAGTTAAATATAACAGCCCCGACACAAATAGAACAATCGCTTTGCCCGGATTTCCCTGGCAGCCGAGGAATTCTCGGGCTGGATCCTGCCCCACTGTGCTGCTGCAGCTCAAAATAACCCTCCAGGAACACGTGGAGTTACTCCAGATTTACACCACGGGAGCTGGGGCAGGAACTCGGTTCCAGAGGTTTAAATAAGGCTTATGTAATAAACTGGGAATTTCTAATGGTTCCCTGCGGAGCTGGAAGGCAAAGCCAGGAACCACAAGTCCCAGGTGTCACTCCTGCCTCTGCTTTGTGACGTTCGAGGTGCCACTCGCTGTGAGGTGGATGTGGGTTATGGGGGGACACAAGGCCTGACTGTGGCATACTGGGCAAGATGTTCTGTTCCCCAGGAGAGAATCCCACCAAATACAGAATGATCCCACAGCCCTTCACTCCGGAGCCATCCACAGCTGCAGCTGGGGACTGGAGCAGTAGCAGACAACAGAAAATACAAGGAATTGCAAAAATACTGGGTAGGAAGATAGGAAAAAAATAATAAATTCCGCATTTAATTTCTCTCCATTCCCCCCCCCCCTCATTTCATACAAATGTGATCTAATATAATTTCAATGAAATCTCTCTCCCGGATGCTTGGAAAAAAGGTTAAAACGCAATTTTCTGAAACTAAGTTATTAGATAGAGGAATATTAACCTTTGAGCCCCCTAGACTTTTACTCTTTTTTATCTCCTTTTCATTTTTGTTTGCGGGTCCATCCATTTTTTGGCCGTGCCGGCAGGGTTGCTAGGGAACAGGGCTCTGGGCGGGAGGATGGGGCTGCCTGGGCCCGGCTCCCGGCCCCTCCAAAAAAGCATTTATCACATCCTCGCCCAGTAATGGCCACTCAGTGGAGGGGAAATTGAGCTGACCCGCAGGCCAAAGCTGTTAGGGAGACTGGTGGGAAGGGTAAAAGGGTCACGGTACCCTTTTCCCACCCACTTAGTGGGCAGTGAGCGATAGAACAGCAGTGCCACTGTTTCCACTAACATATCCCCGGGCTTTGCACCTGAAATAAATGTTTGCTTGACATTAACGATATAAAATAAATAAATAAATAAAATCTGGTCTCCTCACAGAAGCTGTTTAAACTCGGCCCAGGTAGGGGTAGGGTGATGATTTGTTGTGCGCTGTGGACAATGTAATTATTTCCTTTTTGATAGCCATAACTCTGGCGTGTTCCTCTCTTTGATTTAGAGAAGGCAGGAATCACAGAACCAAAACAGAAAGGCTTTTGTTTCCTTTGGGTCAAAAGCTTTGCCTGCCAGGAATACCTGAGAAAAAAACCCTCTGACTTCTGGTCACAAATCAAAACCATAAATACATAAAATCACCCCAAAACTGCCTAAATACAAGTCTGGTCCATCCTTCTGAATAGTTATTGTATAGAAGCATTTCCTAGTGCTAATCCAGGTGTGGCAGCATTCACAAATGGGGAAACAAAGTATTTTTCCAATAAAAAGAGAGGGGGGAAACAGGAATAAATCCCATTTCTGATTACCCCAAATAACTTAGATTTCCAATTTCTTCCCGAGACAATAAGTGTTCACCAGAGCTGCAGGAGTGACAGAGAGAAGGTAACAGAGGGTCTGGATTTTGGAAAGCCAGGAGCATTTGTCTTGCTCCATCCTTTCCACCCAGGGATCCCAGACTGTCACCCCTGTTATCCCACAGGTGAGATGTTCCCACCAGGATTTGGGGGTCCATTAATTAGTAAAACATCATTGCTCACATGGCTTTTCCCTCATGCAGATGCAGAACTGTTAAGCCCTAATGAGTTCTCTGCTGCTGTACCCGGTGTTCTCAAACAACAATATTTAACCAACAAAAAGAGGCCGAGTCAATCTCGGCTTTAGTGATTCCCAGGAAAGTCATCAAATAAAAATGTGAACTTTAAAATTGATCAGGATTAATTTCACTGACACTGTATCATAACATATATCTCTTTGGAGACTCATTTGTTGGGCTGCAGATGCAAAGAAAGTAAGGAAAGAAATAAATCAGAATACAATAAGGCAATTAGACTTTTGCCATTGATAGAATACTAAAAATGTCTGATTTATCAAAGCATTAACAAACAGAAGTAAACACAGGACGTATATTTTCCTGGAAAATACCTGGTTAGGAAAAATAGAATAATAAGGGAGCCCATGTTTACCAATGAATTTAATTTCCCAAGACTGTGGCTCTCAGGGTGTGATGCCATTTCATCTGCTAATTCCAAGAGCTCAGCAATAGAGGGTGATTTATCACACAGATACCAACCCAGCAAAACCCTCCTCTCATCTCCGGGAAATGATCTCACTCAGAACATCCTCTCACTGTTATCTGCATATTAAGCATGAAATATTAAAGATTTACATGCACACACACATACACAGGCACCCACACCAATCTAATCCCACAAACGTTTTATTGAGGGATTCCTTGAAAACCTCGGTGATTTGGAGCTCTGCAGGATTTACTGGAGGCCCAGAGAGGGGTAATTCTCCTCATAATATCACTAAAGGCATGAAACACTTACATATTTCACAGTTGTTCTCTTATAATAATAATACAATGAAAACAGTTGGATTGGGAGTTTTATTTCCTATTTCTGGCTACAGGGAGATGGGATCCAAGTGATGGGATGGAGGTGCTGCCTCATGGATCATATTTAGGCTGATTATTGTACTTGAACATGGGAAAAAATAGTGTAATCCTGAACATCTGAACAGAGTGAAGTCTTAATCCTGAGAGAAGATGGGACCCTGGGTTCCTTAATGAACTTCCAGGGGAACAATCTCACCTGGGAAACACAGGGAAGGGAAAAATCCTCCCTACAAGGGAAGTTTCCTGTTATCACTTATCAATCACTGGGGTATCCAAATACCACCAACAGTAGAGGATTTCTAAGACCTCCCCGAGATGTTTGTCCCTCAGGAGAAGGCACAAGATGAAAAGAAATCAGGAATTTTAGAGAGAAAAATGAAGGGTGGGAGCTCAAGGCAGAGGCATTTAAAACACAAGTCAATATTCCCATAAATATCTGAGCAATATTTGATCAACCTACATTGGTCAAAAGTCTGGCCTTTAATTTAAATTTTGTAAACACCAATGGGAAACTCATGGCTGGAGTTGCGGAGGGTCCATGAGCAGCACAGAATTTGGCACAATGTGTTTTAAATATGAAATTATAAGGAGGCGGAGCACAAATGTTTAAGTGCTTTAGGATGCCAGCATTTATTAATCATAATCCTCCAGGAAACCACGCCAGATGCCTTGAAACACCCTGGCCTAGTCACTAGCAAACCTGGAAAAATAGTCTAATTTATTGAGCACAAGTACCAAGCTATTTTAGAAACAAAGCAGGGTTGTACAGACTTTTAAATAAAGCCATCCTACTTTCCCCCCTTCCCCCTTCTATCCATCCCTGGAGCTGTAACATATTGTCTCTTGCCAACATGAAAAGGGAATTACATGGCTGTCTCAAGTTATGTCTTCACTGCAAACCGGCGTTTCAGGGCAGCTTTGCTTCGGTGGCTCCGCTGGGGTTACAACATCAGCAAAGAGAGGGGTGGGGAGTTTGCTCTGGTGTCGTTGGGACAGGACCTCGAACTGTGGGATTTAACTACAGCTAAACACACCGCGAGGGAAACAACGTCCAAAAGCCTCCTGGAGACTGAAAGAAAGACAAGTGAAGGAAATGTGGGAAGGTTAAAGGAAGGGGTGGAATAATCTCTACATGAGCGTGAGCCTGATGCAAGGAGATTTTCAGAAGCAGGATTGTCTCTCATTTACCTTTAGTAGGTTATTAACAACACCAAAACCTAATAACTGAGCACAGATGTTGCTAATGATTCGTTGTTATCACTTCACAGAGAGACCAAAGGGATACGGATGGTATTTCCATATCTGCTGGCTCAGGATGGAGCGCAGCTCCAAGTTCTGCAGCAGAAATTCAGACCTTCCCATCTGGGTTTGTTTGCACCTGGATTTATTTCCTTCCTAAATGTGAGTCCCAACTGCCTCACAGTTACCAACTCTTCTCATGAGCAGCAGCATTAACCTGTTTTCTGGTAGCTTTCACAGTTATGTACTTATGCTAAAGCAGAGTAAACCAAAGTACGAGGTGACACCCTGGCCCCTGTGCTCTGGCTCACAAATCCCTCACCTGGGGGTTCAGACTGTCCAGCTGCTTCAGAAACAACTTTTCAAGTGCTTCAACTTCGAAACCAAACCAATAGAAATATGAACCATTATATGGACACCTTCCACTGTCCCAGGCTGCTTCAGCCTGGCCTTGGACGCTCCCAGGGATCCAGGGGCAGCCACAGCTTCTCTGGGCACCCTGTGCCAGGGCCTCCCCACAATTATATATAAATATATATATATATATAAACAAATTTGTGTCACAGAGCTTTACACACAAGCATCAAAACCCACAAAGAACGTCATGGCACCAGGATTGCTTGAGCTAGATCTCATCTAGGAGGAGATGAGGACGGAGGAGAAGGGATTTGCCTCACTGTTTTCCAACACCAAAAAGCCATTGGAGACAGGAAGAGGCAGCAGCCTGTGATCTGTGAGCCTCTCTGTGTCAGCAGCACCCCCGTCCCAGCTGCAGAAGCTGAGGGGAGCTCATCCCTCTCCAGTGAGGGTGTCCCTGGTGTCCCCAGTGCTGGGAGGATCCAGCTGCCTGTTCCCAGGAGCAGCTGGGCTGTGGCTGTGCTCACTCCAGGCCCTGGGAGCTGCTGGCTCAGTGGGTGCTGTACAACAGGGCTGAGCTTCCCTGGCTCTCCAGGGGCTGTGTGCACACTCACATACCAGCAGCCCCAGTTAATGGGAATAAAAACTGAAACTAAAGTATGAGTGATATCCTTTTGATGTGGCTTATGTGTGCTCTTTCCTTTTATAGCAGGTGGATATTTTTCTTGCAGGAGATTAAGCTGTAAATTGGAGAATGTTTTCCTTGACGTTTGCCACTGCGGTCTTGACGGAAATGAACGTGAAAAATGAGTGTGAACGGGGTTTTTGTAAATGAAATTACTTGTCTTTGTGCTGCTGAAGTTTTGGGGATGCTGAGCAATGCTGTGCTATGCCCTGCATTCTCTTCATAGGTTCTATGCTGGCTAAATTAATTACATGACAAGCCCTTGGAATTAAGTGTATTTTAAGTTCAGAGGCATCTGTTTAGAGACTTCTAATGCCTCCAGCCCCTGTGGAAATACACTTGTTAGTATGAGTGGTATAATTTTCATTTCCGCTGGCACGGCTATAGAAGGACTTCTTGGGTTTCACAGACCCTTCATTTGACCTGCCAAGGACATCAACTCAAGATGTTCTCCCACCATTTTCATTTTTCCAGCAGGCAGAAGTGAAAAGATTCATTTAAATATCCCTTAAGTATTAAAAGAACGTTGCCCCACCTGTTTTTCTCTCTGAATACCAAGATGATGGTTATTTTTTTAAAGAATGAAAAAATGCAAGAGGAAAAAAATGCCTTGGAGGTTACAGGAATCTGTAAGAGCAATGTACCTGTCTCCCCTGTAATTGGTGCAAAAATAAAATGTGTGAATAAAGTATTAAATATCAAATTCATTAAGTGGAATGGTAGCAATAATAAGTGGGAATAAATTGGAAATAAAACGGAGACTTCAGGAGGCCTGGATTCAAAGCAGGAATAGATTTTGCTCTCTAAGATGATAGAATTTTGGTTTTGTTTCATAATTAAATTTTTGAAGGTGCTGAATTTCACATAAATACTCAACTGGAGGAAGAAATTCCTCAAATACCTGCTTTTATGGAAAAGATTAAAGCCTGGCAGATCTATGACCCGCAGATCCCAAATATTCTCAAGGATGCAGATGCACCAGGCACTTCCCACAAGGGAAATTGAAGTTTAGACACAAGTCCATCACATCCACAGGGGAATTCCTACAGCATGTGGAGTGTTCATCAACCCAGCACAGATATCAACAGAAAATGGAGCATTGTCATGCACAAATCACACACAACCACGTCACTTTGAGTCCCAAGTGGTGCAGTTGTGCCACGGAGCCAGAGCTGTGGGTGAAGCAGAAGAGGCAGATGTTATCTGGCATTTTGGCTGCTGTTGTCATTGCTGCTGCCACAAGAAATGCTTGGCAGATACAAGAAGCTTGGAAGGGAAAGCACGAGGAAACACCTTATTGTGAAAGGATGGAAAAGGCAACACTTCCATAGGGATCTGCTCTGCAGGGCAGCTGGAGCCATCAGCTGGTGAAGACATGTCAAGAAGGATCACGCTCTGCACTACCTGACACCGGGTCCCAGCCTAAATCTGAGCTGAGCTCCTCTGGTGACCTCCTTGTGTTCACTGTCCCTGCAGTGACTGCTGTGCTCTGGTTCTCTGGTGCCTGTTCTTCCAGGGGAGGAACGGGACATCTGCTCCCAGAGGATGAAACCCAGGAATCAGGGAAGAGCCTCTTGGCAGAGCAGCTTGACACAAACAAGAGAGTCACCCACCTCTCCAAGAAGCCCCTGTTCCTTAGGAAGGGCTCTGCTATTTTCCCTGGCTCCTGAGTATTCCGAGATGGGCACAGCAGAAATTTCCTTGCAGAGGACCAGCCTTTCCTTTACTGCATGATGGTCAGCTATAAGAATATCCTCAAAACCTAAAGAAGACGGAATCCCCTTCTTTCAGGACATGCACAGGAACATTTTCCTGCCATTTACTGGCATCTGCAGACATTTGAAAGCCCTGGTTGCAATATGGTTCCTGTGCTGTGTAAACTGGACACAGCTTAAAATGTGAGATGCCAGAGCACACAGGATTTAAAAGGTCCTCAGCCATGCAGGGCCGTGGCCAGAGCAGCCATAGATTAAACATGTCAGCCAGACAGGGAAGTGTCCCTGAGCCTCCGGGGTGCTCCCAGTGACAGGAGCCCGCCTGCAGTGCTGCCCCTCAGTCCCACATTCCCGTTGTTTGGTTGATCCAGTGTAACACTAACTCGGAATTCATTTCCTGCCATTCCCTTAAACCACGTTCCTTTATCACCTCCCTTTCCCCAGCTAAATTACTGATACATATTTACAGCCTCACCTTCACCTCCAGAAGGGTTTTTTTTGTGTGTGTGAGAGCTCTGCTGTGGTGGGAGGCAGAGCACGGTGAGGTTCTGTGCAGAGACTACATTGCAGAGCTGTATGTGCTGTAAATCTCCTTCTATGGGCTGAATTAATATTCTGCATATACCCCATCAACCCATAATCTCGTGGCATTACTCATTTCCAAAGCCCTGCTCATCCAGGTTTTGCATTAGCTTTTTTTTTTTTTTTTTCCTCCAAAACTTAACAGATAGCGAGTAAACTAAACTGATGTGGGAAAGCTCCGTTCATTGGAATCTGGGGAAAAAATAAATTGTGTTGGCACGTTTTATTGTGTTTCTGAACAAAGCAATAAGGCTCCAGCCTCAGCTGAGAATAGCTGGGGTTTTGGAACTCGCTGAAAAAGTTTTCTCTTGGAAGATGGATTAAATTGATCATTTTTTCCTAGACGGAGTGCACTTCAGGCTCATTTTGCTTTGTAATTAAGAAGAAAGCCAGAAACATCATTTACACATTAAGAATTTAATAGATATATTTTTCTAGCTTTATGCATTAGCACAGGACAGCCCATTAATGAAATAAGTCTTCCTTCAGGGTCAATTTAGATGGGCTGTAATCTTCTGCAAATATATTGCAAATGAGGATCATTTAATGATCTTAAAACTAACTGCCAGAAAAGGATTGTTATAACTCTCCAGACAACAAAAAGAGGTTTTGGCATGACTTGCAGTACCTTTGTAATTAGCAAATGTTTAATTTCAACCCACTAGATCATAAAATTTAAGATATTATCTTCTGAGGAGGTCAGCTTCAGACTCTGTGACCCAGGGTGTTCATTCCGAGGCAGGAAAAGCCTGTGGTTGTGTTGGTCAGTCGATACCACGACAGCTCCAGCTCTCTTCCCAAATCTGGATCCCACAGGATCACACCCCGACATGCAGGAAATCCTCAGTGAAAGGGTTTCGTGGCAGCAATAGCAGCTGGGTGAGGAGAGTATTTTACTCAGGGAACGGTTGGTAAGGGGAGCCCTGGGAGCTGGACAAGGGTATTTATTTTAGGTGGTCACACAAACCCACTTCTCCATCTCCCACCTGGTGTTCTGCCTGGGTCAGTGTCTCCTAATTCTCCAGGTGTGCTGCAAACTATGGTAGACACATTCTCAGGAATTTGGGAAAATAGGAATTCAGAGACTCCACATTTTGGAGCTCACACAACAGTCCCTCAGTTAAACCCTTTTCTCTCCACGTCTTCCCTCTGCCGGGCACAGGGGTGTCCCTGCAGCAAACAGGTGAGTGCAGTGGTTCAGTTGCCCAGCCAGGGAAAATCCATCCCTGTGCCTTTCCCAGGATGGTTTCCAGGCTTTCTAAAGTGTCTCAAATTAATGTTCATCCAGTGGGAAAAGTTGGTCTCTGTAGAACATTCCTGAGTTCTTGTACCAGGGAAAACCCTGGAACAAGTTTTGTATTAGTACAAGAAATAGATTCTCAGTTCTCTAAGAGGTTTCCAATCTCTTTCCAAGCTTGTGAGTAAAAATAAGAAATTTTCATATTTTTTCAACCTTCCTTCTCTCCTTTCTTCCAAAATCACTTTTAAGCAGTATTTTTGATTATTCCGCCTTTAGTTGTTTGGGGTTTCATGCACTGCAGAGTTGTAATTCTTGTAAAGGGTGGTGGAGTAAGGGCTGGTTTGTGCTTGACTGGGAATTCTAACTACTAGTTCAACAAAGGCCCCGAATATTAATGGAAATTTTAACCTAAATCTGCCTAAGTGCTTTTAATGGAGATACAAAGAGTTCAGGGACCTGCATATCCCACAGTAACTTTGAAGGAAGGTGAGGGTTTTGTGGTGTCAGGAGGAGGCTCATGGTCTTTGTTACGGTCCTTTGACTGACTTCAGGTTTTGTTTTAAAGAGGATAATGCAGTAACCTGTGTTTCCCAAATCCTGGCAGGGTTTTTATCTCCTTTCACTCTCAGAGAAGATGCTGATCAGCCTGCAGCCAGGTATTCCTGGGAGCAGTATTCCTGAATGCTTCCAGGTGGGCTCTGGATGGACCAGACACACGAACCCCCATGGAATGAGGAGTTTGTGGGAATGCCTTTTCCAAGATATTTTAATCCCTGTGATGAGCCCTCTGTTGAAAACACAGGGTTCCAGGCAGCTGGAATGGCAGTAATGGCAATCATCCTAGTGACACTCCTGCCAGCGTGACAGCCTTAATTCACTGGCTCAGGCTCTGAGAGAGCACCAAGCTTTAAAAAGGGGCTCGGACACAGCCTGTATTGTTGTGATCCATTGAACTCCCCGAGGAAGAAAACCTCGGAGGCCAACTGCAGGCATTCTGTGCTTCCCTCTGTTTTATTGCACACCCTCAGACACCATGTGTAAAAAAGGTCAAGACATCATGTAGGCTTTTGCATTAAGCAGCAGAACACTAATTAGTTTTGCTGACAATGAGGTTTTGTGCCTGCGTTCTAATATTTTGGTGTTTAGCTTTGCTTGAAAACGAAGTCAAACATGATACAAAGCCTCTTCTATTCTCTGTTGTCTTTCCCTCAACATTATTTTTAAGCTCATCATGTGTTCTCCAGCTTGAGTGCTAAGTGTTGTGTTGCTCCAGTTTTAATTTAATGCTGCCACTTCAAAGAGAGAATAAAAAAGCCCAGTCTCGTAGGCCGTGGTATTCATCTCTGAAGTGGCATTTGGAGAAGACATCAGGTAGTAATTGTTTCCCCCCAGCTCTGCCTCTGAGATTTGTCCTCCTGTGTGTGTTTAACTCCCTGCACTCAGGACACGTTTTTTGCTGGTTTTTCCCAAGGATATTTGCTCTGGTTACAACGATGAGAGGCCCTACCTAAACAATAAAAAATGGTGTTAATAGGCTTCTGCAACCAAATGATCTTTTATGAGTGTTTTTTGGCTCTAGATAAATGCTGCTATTGCATAAATTCTAACTGTAGCTTAGTGCCTACATATATTGGTGCTGGAAGCAAAGACCAGCCCTGGTGAGCCCTGAATGTCCCCATCTCAAAAGCAGTCACACATCTGAGTGAGGTTCATATTTAGTTCATGGAATAACAGAATGAGCTGAGTTGGAAGGGACCCAACTCACTGAAGTTACAGACACACCCACTTGGGCAACAAGGTATTTATTTTAGAACAATTTTCCTGAGGAAATCTGAAAAAAAATTTTATATAAAGTTTAAAATCTGTGTAAATGTCTGCAAGATTAAGGTGTGTTAACGTTGGAGTTCAATGGAGGCTCAATTCAAGGCTCGGAGGCAGCTGTAATGGCAGCGGTTCAAAGGTCTAAAGAGCTCCAAGAAGAAGGAAGCCAAAAGCTACCGTGGAGAAGAATTTGTCATAACTTAGTATCCTGAAGCAGCCGAGTAAATAAAGCTAGTAAAAAATAAATATGTGCACTTTCCTCACCTTCCAGGAGAAATGGGGAAGGGGGGAGAACACAAGATTAAGTCATACGTAATAAAACACGAGGGTGAATCTGAACAGTTTGCCCTCCTTTAATCACAGCCCACTGCAGTGCAGCACTTGTGCTGATGCTCCCCACTGCTGCTCTGCCATTCCTGCACCAGTTCCTGCACCTCTGCCAACGGGAATGAACTGGGTGCCAAAAATTGTCACCCAGGGACTCCCTTTTCAAGAGCATTTACTGCTCCTAGATCCAGTCCACATGGGGCAGCTCTCATGTACTACAAGGTAAATGGTTCAGGCTGAAAATTCTGTGTTGAACAGATTTTTCCCAGTTTTCCAAGTGTCCATGAGAACCGAGGGCAGTATAAAGGTCTTTGATGTCCCGATTGGGGGGTGTGGGGTGTCACAGGCCCCAGAACAAAAGGACAGGCTCTGTGCTGGAGGGCAGTTTCCAGGCTTAGCGCTGCCTTGTTTATAGCTGAGTCCCAACCCAGCCCGTACCATGAGTGGCCACGTGCTCTGACACCTTTATTTCCACCCAGCAGCCTCCTCCTGTGTGAGGAGTTCCGAGGTTTCCAAAGGGAACGCTGGGAGAACAGCCCACGAAGTGGCACGAGAGCGTGAGTAAGAATTGTTGGAAATGTCATCTGACCTCTCCACTCCTGACAGAGAAGGATATTTAATTCTTTGCTCTTTCTGCCTATTTGCAAACCCAGAATCTAGTTGTGGTTTGCTGAGGTTTTTTTAAAATCTCTTCCTTGTTTTTACCCACCGTGTACACTTTGGAAGGGTTTGGTTCTCAGCACACACACGGTGTGTCTTCTTGCACAACTCAATATTTTTAATTACCTGCCTTTACGAGTGAGACAAAATTTAGAGTCAAGTTTCAAGTAATCCCTTTTATTGGACTAATGCAGCAATATTGACAGCCAGGCTTTGGGGATACACAAAACTCCCCTGCAGGTCAGGAAGGGGTTGACTCCAAGAACGGATTCCTATACCCAGGGAGCTGGATTGTCGATAGTGTACATTTAGTCCAATAAAAGGGATTACTCAAACGTTGGCTCTACACTGAGTCTATAAAGAAAATATCGGAGCTTTGTAGTCAACACATTTATGACTTTAAGTGCGTCTTGTTTGTGATGAATCACTCCAAATTAGAGAGTTGCTCTAGATAAACTGTAGCCACATCCTTAGTAAAAAACAACCTCAAACCAACCAGTGTCCCTCAGCTTTCCTTGGCATAATTGGGGTTGTTCTGTGTAGTCTGGGGAAGCTGAGTCTGTCCAAAGACTTCATTGTTGGTGTCTCTGTGCTGGTCTTTCGAATGCACTTTTTATAGCCCAATAAAAATAAAAAAATTGGATGTTCAGTGCTTAGGGGTGGGCAGGACGCTTTCTTTCACCCCATATTTTTATTGGGGTGTAGTGGCAGCACCCAGAGCTGGTTCAGATCAGCTCAGGAACCTGCTGGCACTGAGCAACTTGCAGGAGGTACCAGACACAAGGACAGGTATTTCCCAGATTCACAAAGTGTGCCCACTCTGCTCTTATTGTCTGATAGTTTAAAAACATAAAGAAGCAAGAAGCTGTTACCACATTAAACGACAGCAAACCCACCCAGAACCCTCTCAGTGACTGGAAATCACACAAAGAGGGACCAAACTGGAAGGCAAGAGCCATCATCCACTTGGACTCCAAGTGCGTCAATTCTTACACTCCCCAGCTGAAATGAATCTGGTTATGGAGTCACAATCTCCTGAAAATGGAGCTTTTATAAGGTAATATAAACCCTAACACAACCTTAATTATAGTGACACAATCCCCGCGCCATAAATAATGACATCTTTGCCCGATATGATGCATAGTAACGTGAAAAGTGATGTAACACAAGCAATGTCACTGCTAAAAGTTAAAGGGGAGCACATTTTTCTCAGGCAGAATACCCACCATCAATTCAGACAGCACAGATCTGATCGAGATTTATGGCAGTGAATAATAGTGTCATGAATGCTAAAGTGTCTGCAGCTTTCAAATAGTTTTGTGAATCTGTACATCAAAATCAGCTTGAGGAGGAAGCACAACCCTTCCTCTGAGATAACTGCAACTGGGATAACATCACATGTACTTTTAACTTGGTTTTAAGTAGGCGCCTTCGTCTCCTTTGCTCGTAATGAACACGGTGAAGAAGGACATTATATATTGATTGAAATACCTGTGAGGCAAGATTTGTATCAGTGAAAGTAGAAAATCCTTTGATAAGATGGAGATGAATCAACACCCAGAGAAAATGTGAATTGTTTCCTTCAAAATGTAGCAAATATTGTGACACCTAGATAAAAATTAAGCTTTACTTCAAAGTCTCATGTTTAAGTGTTGCATCAACACTTCAGTTCTGATACACTCGAGAAACGCCCAAATAACAAGTGGTGGCATCCAGGAAGGTGTTTTATGTTAAGCACATATTCGGGTTAAAGCAGGAATTCTACATTATTCCCCAGTCCCTGAACTCCTTGGGATGTGCTGAGGCACCTACTTAGTTAAGGCCCGAATCATGAATTCTGAACAAAACCTTGGCAGTCCCAATGAAATCAGCTCCTGTTCCAGTTAACAGGAATTTTACTGGCTGCAGGTAGAGTCAGATCTCCAGGATTTGGTCGTCTGCCCAATCCACGGGTGATCTCCTCACTGCTTTTCATTCCTGGGCAAACCCCTTCTGTGACATCTTTATTCCTCAGGACACTTTAAGAAGTGGGAAATAACTCTTGGATTCCAGTGAAATGCAGCCTGCCCTGGTCCTCAGTGCAGCAGGGACCCTTTATCAGCCTATCCCAAGAACAACAGCAGTGAAATAAAGGGAATTAATCCCAAACAACGCTGCCCTGCACCACGAGCACTCCCAGATCACTGCAAACATCGTGATTCAAACCACACACAATTCTTTATTCTGTATTAACATTTTTAACCTGATTAAACAAAGCCCAAGGAGCACAATGGCCCTGGTAAGGAATCTGATTCCTTGCACATACATTTGAAACGAAATGCAATGAGACTTTGTGATTCAGACCTTAGTAGGCACAAAATTTAGAATAACTCTGTTTATCTGCGCAAACTTTCCTTAGCCTGTTGCAACTCCAAATGTTTTAACTGTTACACATGGGTGTTTGGTAGAATATACTAAATAAAAAGTTTACAAAGGCTTTCTTTTTCCCCAGCCTACAAAGGACTCCAAATCTTTACTGTTCAGCACAGCTGCCTAGAATGGGCACAGTGGTGCTTTTGTCCAGTGAGTCAAACCGAGTGGGACTGAATGCCATTAACCCTTAAAACAGAATTATCTTATTCTTTTGATTTGACTGGACACTGGGATATGTTTGTGGCCATATTTGGGACACATCCGGCTCCCTGGAGAAGGACACAGGAATAATAGATATCATTCAGATCATAATTAGCCATGTCCTTGCAATAGCGGGATGTAAAGCAAAAGGAAAAACACTGAAAATGTTGTTTTTTTGGACTGTGACAAAGAGCTTTTTAAATGAGTTTGGGCATTTTTAGTGTCTGACTCATGTCTGGAGATCTCTGCTATATTCCAGAATCCTTTAACTTTTGTGTTTTTTATTTCTGCCTCTGACAATGACATGCTAATAGCTTCAGGCTTCCTACTGCCTCCTTGTGCATATTGCTCCCCTTTGTTTGCTGTTCGAGGGAAAATGTCAGGATTTTAGAGAGTGGATTTGGGGATGGTGGCAAGAGTTAAGGAAATTTTAGTGTATCCTGTGATGACAGATTGGACCTTCTTCACACAGGGTTTTCACATTTTATATTCTGCTTCTCTTTTTTCATGTGACTACATCATAAACTCGGAGCAGGCACAAGGAAATACCACTTTAAAAGCCACTGATTTATCAAGCATTTATGTAAGTGGAACATTTTTACTGCTTTACCAAAGTTTTACACAGGGCTAATACAAGCTGGAAGGAGAACGACTGAAAGGGCTGAGGGCTGACTCTGCCCCACTGGATTCCGTGGAAGCAAAACCATTTTCCTCAGTTGTCTGAGGGCCAGGATTGGGATCAACCAGCCCTTACTCTCAGGAGGAAGCAACACCTCCACAACCAGAGACTTTGTGGGTTGGACACATCTGAGCCTGACTCTGAAACAACTGAGATATCACTTTTCTTGTGTGGTCCATGTGCAGTTAAGTGTGTGTCTGAATTCTCATGTGATCCTGGAGTCTCATGCACGACCAAGTGGCTTTAGTCAATCCAGAACAAACACTCAGGTAACACAAATCAGCTCGAGGGGCAGATCACAGACGTGCCCCTCCTCAGACCATCCTCTCCATCCCAGACTGCATCGACATTTGGGAAAAGAATGCCCAGGGAGAGAGTGGTAAGGACATGAATGACTTCAGAGTGTCATTGGATGGCAAAGAATTTTGATGACCAGGTCACATCCACACTTGAGAGGGAGGTCCAGTTGCACATGGCAAGAAAAGAAAGGTGGGTGCGGGAGGAAAACAAAGGCCCGAAGTCTTTGCCTGCTGACATAACTCAGAAGTAATTCCTTTGATGGCACCGAATTTACAGCGGTGTCAACCTGATAGTGGAAGATGTCTAAAGATGGCAGAGACAGATGAGCAGGAGGATGGCAACAGGATGTAGAATAAAGTGAGAACAGATGCATATAGGATGAACACAAAAATAGAACAAAGCCCAGAGCCACAATTTTGCTGGAAGAGCAGCAAACTATCAATCGCAGTCGGGGCTGATGGAGCCTGCAGCTCCTGGGCAGCCACAGCTCTGCACCTCTGGGAACGGCACAAAATCCTGCACGAGCTCCTCCAGACTCTGCTGAATGAAGGCTCTGGCTGGTTGTGTGACAGCGAGGAGGAACTCCCAGCAGCACTGCACAAAGTGGAGAGTCTCTCAGAGATGTTAGATGGGATCTGGCCATCAGCTTGGAGCCTGCAAATGCAGCTGGTGGCAGTGATTAAGTAAAATCAGTGTGAATAAAGCCTAAAGTATTCAAAGAGATAAAAAACCCAAAACCCCAGCTCCAAGTGATTCTTTGGGTATTGTTTTGGGGTTTTTTCTTCGGGGTCTCAAGCTGCCTGTAGGTCTGACCTGGAAACTTGTTTCAGTTTCTTTATAGCCTGGAAAGCATCTACAAAAGCATCTACAAAACCCTACAGCCTTGTTTTCACTGCACTGTTTCTTCAGGGTATGATCTGAAGGTGGGGGGTGCTCTGGTTCTGACTTCACCCAACAAGGCAGGATTTGTGCCCCAGCAATGGGAGACTGGGTTGCAGGTGACAGGTTCTGTCCTGGCTGAGAACACCACAGCAGCCCCGGGAGTGCTGTGATCTGTGCTTTCCCAAATTGCCCTCTGATGGCAGGACGCATTTCGGGACTGTGTCTCTTCAGCAGCCAACCAGAGACAACCTCTCCAGGCCTAACTGTCCCACTTTGACACGGGGGCTTTGCCTCAGTCCACAACTGCACCTGTGTTTTCTATGGCTTCGCTGTAGCTGGGTAAGCAAATAATGTCTGGGGGTGAGACCTGCCCTCGTAGCCTGTGGCTGTGTGACCTGGCCACATGACCTGAGCCCTCCCCGGCAGCTCCTCTGACAAGATTTATGCTTTGGGGGTCACCACTTGCAATCAGAGCCTTCTCAGGATGTCACAGGGACTGGCTGATGAAAGGGTGCCCAGGACTGCTCACCACGGACAGCCGGGCGGAGCAGATCAAGGGCATTGCAAAATCTGGGGGTTGCACCGTGTTCTGAGCAGGGTAAGGAGATGTTTCTCATTGCTCTGAAGGTTTTGTCTCTCTGTATCATTTAAGGACGTGGCAAAAAGTGCATGAGACAAAGGAAGGCCTGGAGTTGACGTGAGCTTGGCACCGGTGGCCACGGCCACTCTTGCCTTTCCTAAAACTCCAGAGAGGGGGGGACAGCTGAACCCAGGAGAGACAGGGTAGGAAAGAGGCAGTGACTAAGGCTGTCTGAGGAGAGAGAAAACAACCCCTGATGATGAAATCATCAATAGATCACAGCAGAGACCTGCCACTGCTTGCACAGAAGCACTCTGCGGGGCAGGGGCTGGGCATTAGAAATGCCAGAGGAAAAATACAGAGCATTCCCTCTTCCTCCTCTGGCACACAGAGACCGGGGTTCAGGTGACGATGTTCTCACATTCCCTTTCAACCATATTCAGCCCCATCCTTCCAGTTTCACACCCAACCTCCTTTCCTTCAGCCTCTGCTTTCACTTTCCCTTCTCAGGGTTTTGTTAACATGAAGTTATAAAGCTGTATTTGGGAAAAAATGTGACAGGAATATTGTCAAAAGATCAGAGGAGATCAACTGATCTTCACTTTGGCCCCACACTAGCAGTGGGTCAAGTGCATATAATGCACAATTTAAAAAATTAAATGCAACAAAATATAAGGACACAGTTGTGTGTTTTGATATCATTTGGGATGTTCATATTCAGCCAAAAATAGTTTTCCCAGGATATACTGGTGATATTCATTCTGTGACCTGCTAAAATAGTCAGTAGAAAAACAAATTTCATATAGCTGGTGAAATTAGAATGAAATGAAGCAGGTAAGAGAATGAAAGAGATAATGGAAAGTCTCTTATTGACCTTAACAAAGGGTAAACAGGAAAGCAGGAGCTGAATTCTTTGTGGGGGACTGGAGAAATGAGCAGAAGCAGAAGATGATTCAAGGCAAAGGGAATCAGAGGGGAATGGAGTTGAGCTGCTGCAGTCACCAGCACAAGGGTGTCTCCTGCATGGACAACTCCTCAACCCAAATGCTGGGGCCTGGGGGTGGATGAGCTGACAAAGAGCCTTCCGTGGGATCCAGAGGGAGGTTCAGCTGTGGTGTGACACAGTAATTGATTTGTCAGTGCACCCAGCTCAAGACAGTGAAGGAGCCAATGAAAATTAATGAATTAACTCAAATGACATTGCAGAGTTTGATGGGAAGAGTCCCTAAGAGAAAAGGATGGAAGAAGGAGAGGAGTTTCAATACTAAATCAGAGCAATGGCCCATCTAGTGGTAGATATAAAACCCCTATAACGGACAGTTATGCAATAAGACACCCATTGGGACGTTCCTACACCAGCTCATTCTGTTCTTACAGATTTCTTTTCTTGCCTGATGTATCCACAGATGTTCTTTTCTTCACACCACAGCCCAATCTTTGAGTTTGCTCTGTCTGTGCCTCACTGTCCAGTGACAGGGAACTCCATAACTTAGTGTGTTGTATTTTCCAAGCACATTTTGCTGTTAGTGGTGTTACATCTATGTTTGGTTCCCTCATTTGGGTACAGGAACAAAAATGAAACCATTAAGCCAGTTTTCTGCTGTGCTGCATTTCACACCACAAATAACATGAACCTCTTTGTTGAACTGAGTACGTTTTGGCTCCTACAACACAGAAGCTTTTTGAGCTTCCAATGGTATTTATTGCTCTTTGGGAGATCTTTGATATTCCTGCTCTATCTTCTTCAAAATGCAGCAACCAGAACTGACCAGAAGGTCAAAGACAAAAATAGCTCCCAGCACTGATAGAATGTTGAGGGTGATCCTCCATTCCTTTCCAAATTTTTTTCTGTCCAATCTTGGGCAGTGAGCAAACATTTTTACTGCAGCATTCCCCCACTATTATTTAGGTTTTCTTTGTGAGCACTTTCCTCCATTAGATATTTTATAAAGAACAGTCTCTGACTCCTTCATGGAGTTCAGATTCCTTCATGGATGGCATCTTTCATCTCACGGGCTGGGAAGGTTCCTGTGCAATCATTTCAGCAAAAAGCGAATGGGATTTCTGCTTTACTGATCTGTCTGTAATGCAGTTATGGACAATAAGACAATCAAATCCACACCGTCTATAGTTTAAGTAAGTTAATTTGTTTAATTGAATATCCTACAAATATTGCCCACAGCAAACAGAGGGGAGCACTGGGAAGCTGATGGCCTCATGAGGTCTCCAAAATCAATTAATGGTGAAAGGATTCTGTGGGACACAGTAAGGGTCCTCTCATCTCTACACACACACATATTTTAGGGTCAAAGGGGACTGTCCCCTTGCATAACAATGGCCACAGGACCTCCACCCCGAGCTCTCTAACAGGCATACCTTACTGAGGGAGCTGCAATCCATCTTGGAGGGGAATATTCAACCTCCCTTCATGGATCATTTTTACAGTTTAATGAACTCAGGCTTATCAGCAATGACAACAAACTCAATCAGGAGGAGAAAACAAGAATCTCAAATTCTCTGTGTGACTGAGATGCCACAAAAAGCATGTTGGAGGCAGAGATGATGTCAGAGAATTAAACCCTACTTTATATGTTAAAATTCAATCCTGTCCCTTCAAAACTGAGTACTGTGGCCATGTGTCCCTTACTAGTTTACATTAAGAAAACACAAAGGGAGCAGATGCTCTGAAATAATGCTCAGTCTGTAAGGAGCAGAAGAGTCAGGGTTATTAGGGTTTCCATTTTTCTTAGCCACCAGGTCCTGGGGGCAGTCCAGGAGCCCAGACACTTCAGCCCAGCAAATCTGAGTGTAGTGCAACACCTCCAGATCCTCACAGGCAGCCTGTTACATGGCTGGCTCTTAATCCTTCATATCTGCAAGGTACACATTTGCTGACAGCGTGTGACAAGAGAAAACAAGAAATTAATGCAGAGAAGAATTTACAGATATCATTCCAGCTAAAGGTCATAACTAAAATCAATCTTGTATGGGAAGCAGATTTCCCATTAGTGAAATATCCCTGGTACCTCATGACTGCGAGATTGCTCAGTACATCTCCAGTAATAAGGTTAACTCTGGCCAGTATGACTTATCATATCAGGAGTTATGTAAGAATTATGTGCAGAGAGCAAAAGGTGCTGGAATATGCAGGAGATGCTTCCTGCAGCCAGGAATATTAATTGTGGTGGGGCTGGTGGAAAGGCAAGCAAGTGAAAGGAAAGGAACTTTGGATGGCAGTGTCTCACCTAAGGAAGTCATGGCCTGTGGCATGGGAAGAACAAGGGTGATACCAGACAACACCCAGGTGAACCTGGTGGGAACAGAGTTTGGAAGTACAGACATCATTTTTTAGTGTAAGTCATTTATTTAGGGCCGAGGCAGCAAAACAGAAATAAGGAAAAGAGAGCATAGAATAAAACTGAATTTCACAGACATTAGATATTATTTTCCAGAGGGGAAAAAAGTCTTCTTAACACAAAGAAGACTCAGCCCCATCATTTGTCTGTGTTGCTGTGCTCTGCCCATAATTAAGAAAAAACAGTCTTGCAAAGATGCGAGGGCACAAAAAGATGGATCCTGCATTCTATGGCTGTAAACAAGGAATGCGGGGGGAAAGAAAGATCTAAAAGTAGATCCTGTGTGCAACCACCAGGTGGTTGAGAAGGGTATGACATATGAGGAGCCGAGGAGATCAGCTGGCAGAGGGGATGATTGAGTGGATGCCAGCAGGGAAGAGGCCACATGAAAGACCAAATCCCAGAAATTGGGTCTATGTATCCAAAGCTGGAGGTGACAGCACTAAAGCAATGAGATAAATGAATCAGCTCTCAAGGCAGCAATGATGATGGATAAGGGGGGATAGGATCAGCTGCCAAAGGAGTGTGAAAAGGTTCTAGAAATATTCAGAAATGCATCGTGGAAGGGAGGGGGGAAGGAAGGGCACGGGAAGGAGTTGCTGGTTTGCTTGGAAGGTGTTATGGAGCACAAGCAGTTGGATTTTATTTGCTTTCTCAACACTCATTTGGCTTTCTGGAGGTTATTAGTGGCTTGATATAATGTGACTGGGTGAGAATGCTGGGAGAGCATTATGGGCTCCATGGCAGACGAGGGGTGTTGTCTCTTGGGCTCCTGTGGCTGGGTGTGTATGTGCAGCTCCATAAGGGGCCGAACTTGGCAGCCTGAGGTGCTCCAGTGGGTACAGGGAGGCTGCTGCCACTAAAATCCAGAGGAGAAAATGGCATGGAAGCCACTGTCTCAGTGTTTCACTCACCAGATGTGTGGGAAGCAAGGAAGCTCAGTCTCTCTCAGGAACAGAAGAAATTTGGTAGTTCTGTACATCACATTGCCAAGAGTCTGGTTTATTCCAGAACACCTTCAGCTCCGTGTGTGAGCTCAGTGCTCACACTGAGGTGTGATGAGGAGGTCCCAAACCACTCTGCAGAGCAGTGCTGTCTAAGGTGCAGTGGGGATTTTTAAGAAGACCCTTTCCCACCACTTCTCAGGCACAGTTTGAAAGCAAAGTTGCAAATCCACCTCAGATCTGCAGGGTCTGGCTCACTTGTGCACTGAGCTTTCTTTCTAAATCAAAGGGCAATTGTTCAGGCTCTCTGCTGAGGGAGGACAAAATCCTTGATTTTTTTCATAACAATGTCAGCTTTCCCTTCTGAGTGAGGACTGCAGTTGTTTCAAGAATAAAATCAAATATTGCAGTCCCCTTTGAAAACAATTATTCTGGGCCAAATCCCAGAAGGTGCTGAGTGCCTTCGACTCCCACTGCATTCACGAGGAACTAAATGTGCTTAATCTCAGAGATTTTCCTGAAGTGTAAGAGCCAGATCCCCCATATCTTTTAACCTGAGGCACTGCTTACTCCTGCAAATAGAGCACAGCTTGACCCTGCGAGTCCTGAGCGTGAAAGGTTGCACTTACTGCTGTGCCCAGTGCCACTGACAGTAATCTCCACCATCCATAATAAAGTTTTGCAGGATGAAGCCTTAAATAAAATTTATGTCGCTGACCTACAACCAACAGCTGCGAGGAAAAAAGTAAAACTGTGCTGAAAATCCCCAGCCCGTTAATGTGGGTGCTGCACTACTCCAGCCTCAGACAAAAGGTGCATTAACTCTGTCCTGCAAAATGATGGGTCTAAACAGCTCAGCTGGAGCCATTAAATGTCATAGTAGGTTCTCTGTACAACATAAAGCCTCGAACTTTAAGCATTCTTGAAATAGGATTGAAATTGTACTTAAGAGACCACCAGCGAGGTGAATTAATCCCCTTCTCAGTGCCGAGGAATGGAGAGATGTTTGCCAAACTCCAGTGCTTGGCTTTAAGTCCTACAAATGCCCACAGGTTCATAAACAAGAGACAGAAAGGGTGGTGAACAGTCCTCACCAAAACCCAAGGGGGAGACAGAGCCTTGGTCTGGCCACCATGTCCCTGTTTGTGGCAGTACCTGAGAGCAGCTCCAAAAGGATTTCAGTAGCGAGTGCTCCTGTGTGTTTGTGTGTACAAACCTTCTGCCTGTGAAACGGTTAAAACTTAAGGTTACCCATCCAAGGAGTAGAAAATGAAGGTTCTCAGTTTGATGGACAACAGCTCAGAGATCCCTGATGTCCCAAAATATTAGGTTTCTCTTCTAATAATGTTGGAAATATTGCCTACTGTCATGATTAATCTCGGCAGCATCTCCGGCTGATTGCAGGTGACGCAGTCACAGCGCAGTGCCTGTGTTGGTTTCCACACCCCGTCAAATCTGCTACAAATGCAGGGCTGAAGGGGAAGGAACTGTGATACCAGGTATCCCAGTGGCTAATAGATTGTGACATGAAAGAAGGAAACCTTTATTTTAATTCAAAAAACAAAAGCCAAATAGCAAAACTTATGTACGTGCCTAACTTTTTTTTTTTTCCCTCCCTTCCTCAAGTGGAAAACATTCGCCTGCTAACAACTCTTGGCTGGCATCAAGGGAAAGTGGAGGTATTTGCAGATGTGGAGGAAGACATACAAAACATTTTTCAAATCAAAGGCTTGAATTATTGCACTGGGTTCATGAAGTTTCACAGGCATGTAGACACACCATTGTCTGCGCCCTGGAACAAGCTGCCCTTTCTTCGGGAAGGAAAAACAACCCAATGTTTCTTGCAATCCAATCTGTATGTATCAGGGAGCTATCTATATTTTGAAATTCTTTGCATTGTCTGTGGTAAGGGTGTGCTGTTTTGGCCCAACAATGGCAACATTGATTTTAGAATTTCAGAATTTTGGTGCACAGAACAAACTGTGAAACAAAACCGGCCTGCTCTCCCTAGTACAACAACAGTGCTCTTATACAAACTTGCCTTTCCTCGCCGTTTTACATAGTCAGAGATCAATACTGTTCATTCAGCCAGCATTATTAAAGCCATTTTTCAGCCACTTTTTTGCCTTCTTGTTGCTAATAAAAAGGATTTTGCCGACAAAGTTATGTCATCTTCCGCTGGCTCGGGAGCGGCGCAGATAATCAGCTTTGTTGTGTCCCCAACAATCGGGCCTTGTTTATGAACTTACATTTATTAAGTGAAAGTATTTGGAAACTGATGGTACATTGAAGTTTGGTTGCCATGGGCAATAATCATCCCAAAAAAGTCATGACCTCCCTGTTATGCAGCTAGTAACTAATTGAAATGATACAAATTACTCTGATTCTCTGTCTGCCGATTTCGAGGCTGGTCGTGGTCAAGGGTCAAACGAGCCCCTATTCATGAGGCCATGTTTGAAGTGGCTGCTGCCATCGCCGGGGTTCGGTGCGGACGCCGCGGCTCCTCCGGACACCGCCCCATACTGGGAGAGGAGTTTTCCAGGGATAAGGACACAATGCCCGGGCAGGACTACCTTGGGCTGACACATCAAAAGCTTCTCCCTGTCAGTTCATCAGCAGTTGCCACCAAGCGGGACATGGTTTGTTGGGTAGGGATAAGGGCTGTATTCATCCCCAAGGGCTACCTTGCACATTTAACTGGCGCTGCGGTGCCTCCTGAGGTACTTCTGCTAAATCAAAGGATCGTTCTGCCTGCACTCAGCTCACCAGAAACAACAAAGACCTTCTTTTCTGGGGATACATCACAGGAGAAATTAAGGCCCGAGGAATTATCTGGGGTGTCATCCTTTAAAAACATTTATGGTAATTCAGCTGTGCGTTAAAAGAACGCAACATGCTTATCACAGTAAATATGAGAATCTCAGCACTAAAAAATTAATAGTATAATGAGCTTTTTGTCCTTTAGGAAATTCTGAGTGATTCCATGGAATGTTGCTCAAAGGCTTATTAAATATGTGCCAAAACTGCTGGTTTACTGGGTGAACACTTGCAATGGCACTAAAGAGATTTCTTTCTTTGTGTAAGCTCCTACAGCTTTAACATGTCCAAATCTATTAAAAACGTGAGAGAAGAAACCACATTACAGGAGCAAACCAGGCTCCCCAGATAACGAAGATTAACATTTTCAGTTTGAGGCCAGTATGTTTCAAGAAATGTTTTTGTTGACACAAAATCTTTGTATCACCTACTGGGGACAGATACGGTTCTAATGGTTCTGTTCGTCCCTTGTCTAATAACCTTCCTCTCTTCAGAAGACACCAAAGATACTGAATACAGACTCTCAGCACTGTTTAATATCTTTATCAACATCTTTATCACCCCTCCTGGATGAGGGGATCAGTGAACCCTCAGAGTTTGCAGAGGACACCAAGTTGGGTGTGAGTGTTAATCACTTTATAATATACATATATTTTTAAACACGGCCTCCCTAAAATTGGCATAATTTAGGATTGTTATCACTGATGCCCGGTGTCTAAGCAGTTGTGTACAGGTGTAGGTACAAAGCAGAGTGAAACAGAAAACAGTAATTTGTTTGCTAAGAAAATGATGTCTTTTTTTTCTGTCTCCATCAGTGTCTCCTGCTGGCAAGATTCCTACTTCTTGTCAGGTAACAAAAAATGAAAAACATTCCTTTTCAAATTAAATACATCACTTTGGAAGTGGCGTGTTTTAACAAGACACTGTCATGCTCGCAGGAAAGCGGGCACCTGTCATGAAAAATATTCATAGCAGAAAACCTAATTTCCCTTTAAACACAGAAAAAAATTGACCAGCCCTATTACAGAAGTCTTTCGGTGCCATTCCATGTCAGCACTGTCATTATGTCTCCTGTTGTGAAGACAGCCAAGAGCATGTCTTTCAAAATTCATTCTGGGGTTGCCCCTGTGGCCTATTGATTGTGCTCTGTCCCTGAGAGAGCCCCGTGTTCCCAAGGGAGGGATGGGGAGGCAGCGGAGCCGGGAGAGGGATGGAGGGTCCCCTTGTGCTCCTGCACCAGCCAGGCTCACCAGCCGAAGGGTTCCGAGAGTATTTTAATCTCATCTTCGGCAAAACTTCCTAGATCATGGTGTTCAAAGGTTTAAGGGGAGGGAAAAACAATCCATTTTAAGCATTCAGAAAGGTACTGAGCATGGTCCTGGGAAAGAAGATCACCCAGGCAGTAGCTCTGACTCAAGATGTGGAATGATGAAGGTGCAGAATTGCTGATTCCCCCAAACTGGGGGGTTTAAGAGGAATATTTGTACCTAATTCTTCAGCCTGCCACAACAGGACTGCTGGAATCATCTTCATTATTTAGAAACGAAATCCCAAAGAACACATTATCCATTTCTTTACTAAAAAACTTCTTTTAACTCCTTATAGTTACCATTTCTGTCCTTCAGGCCAATAATTGCCCGGGGAAGTCGTGGGTGTCACAAGTGTTGAAGGCCAGGTTGGACGGGGCTGGAGCAGCCTGGTGTGGTGGAAGATGTCCCTGACTCCAGCCCAAAGGCAGAGCGTCCATTTCCATCTTGAAACCACAATAATAAGGGCAACCTCCCGGTCTCACAGACACCTCCCAGATGCTGCTTATCCTCTAAGGCCTCAGCTCTGCCAGGCCATCGCTCGTTTGTAATACACACGTTGAACATTGTCCGAGCACATTTTATCTCGCGGGGACTCAGCGGCTCAAAAGAGGCAGCGGTTTGTTGAGTCAATGACTTGCTTTCTTCCCCAGGTCTAAATGCAGTGTTAGGTGTTTCATCTGCATTTTAAAACAGCCCATAAACATACATTTACACAATAAAACATAACCATCTGAGAGAGCCATCACAGCCAATTGTCCTTTGTGTCAACTAATTCCTTCCATTTCCTCCCCGAAGGGCTCAGCTGAGTCCCCCTCGGAGACACGACATCCGATAACATTTCCCTTCCTCCCCTGACCATCGTGCCCACTCCACATCTCTTCTACAAATACGTATAAATCATTTAAAACATAAACCCGAGGATTAGGTTTGCTGGCTCCCTGTTTTGACTCCTACCATAGGAAAGAAGAATTCCAAGCACTAAGGAGCAGATTTTTGCTCACTGACACTAAACTTGGCCTCAATTCCCAAACAGCCCTTTGCAACCAGGAGTTGTTTCTGTTATAAGGTAAGTTTCAGCCCGGAGAAAGGCAATACAATCCAAGGTGGTTGTATTTTCCTATGTACAAAGGGTTTCTACGCAGGATTTTCAACTTCAGTGAATAAAACCAACCCAAGCAGGTGAAACAGAAAAAGGAAAATGAGAAAAATGAACATGCAGATCTTTCCTGAAAGAGACCCTTTAATTCCTAGGGATATACTGTATTAGGGATATACTGTATTCCTGCTTTTCCTCCTCAAATCAAAATACCCTCTTTATAAGCAGCTTAAGCTATGAAATAGCCAAAATTCTGTTGCACAACTCCCAGGACTGTTCAAAGGATGACGGGGTTGTGAGTAACCATTAAAATACATGTATGTGTTTTATATGTAGATATTTTTATGGATTTAGTCCACAATACTTGAACTACCAGACACTGGGGTGGAATTAATTAATGCACTTGTCTAAAACTCAATGAGAAAGGAAAATGGATACAAACCAAGAAAAATTGTGTGAGCTGATACCCAATTCCACATCTCAACAAATAACAATGGACTGTTTATGCTGCATTACCCTTTTCTAATCTGCACATATTACTGTAATTATTAACTACTAGTCCTAAAATCTATAGAGTTATCATTATTGTTATTATTATGAAACCCAATCTCATTTTCGTGTCATAAAGATAAACCAAATCTCATTTCAATTAGTTGCAGCAGGAGGGAATGAACTTTAAACAGACATTTAATTTCTGAAAAAAAAAAATTAGGAAGTTCTTCATGGAAATGTTATGGCATTTTGAAACAGATTAATAGTTGGGTACGAACACATCCACCCTGCAGCTAAATGACAGGTTAAATGAGCAAGATCAGTTGATACCACTGCTTTGGATCTAATCAAATAGTATTCATTTTTATGACTTTTTAGCCACATTATTTTTCCATCCCCTGTGCTGCCTGGGTTGTTGCTGGGGGTCAGCTGCTCAGGAATTGGGGGATTTGCCTTTGATGCATTGGATTGGTATAGAAGTACAAGGTGGGTGCTTGGCATTCTGGTTCCTGCTGTGAGTGGTTCCAAATCACACCGTGTCCATGGGTTGTCCCCTTGGACACACCAGGCTTCCAGAAGCCTATTTGATCGTGGCTGGAGGGTAGGATGGAGCCCAGCCCGGGGCAGGCAGCTCCCCAGTGCTCCCAGCCCCATCCTGTGCTCAGCTGGTCAAGGGCTGGCCCAGGAGGTGCCCAGGTCGAGACTGACCCATGATGGAACTGGAGAATGTTAAGGGGTTGGGTTGGACCTTAAGATCACCTAGTCCCAACCCCCCTGCATGTGTAGGGACATCTCCCACTACACCAGGTTGCTCAAGGCATTATCCAAGGTGGCTTTGAACACTGCCAGGGCTGGGGCATCCAAAACCTCCCTGGGCAGCCCATGCTGGTGTCTCACCTCTCCCACAGTAAAAAATATCTTCCTAACATCTCACCTAAATTTCCCCTCTTAACCTTAATTTCCCCTCACTCAGTTTGTGCCCATTGCTCCTCTCGTACCACTAGAGCTCCTGACAAAGAGCCCTTCCCCAGTTTCCAGGTGGGTCCCCGTCCAGGCTGAAAGAGCACTCCGTGAAGGGTGTGCTTCTGGATCCTTGCAGCTGGAAAAGGGATCCAGTGCAGGGTGGTTTGCTCCCTCACTGAACCCCAGGCTATGGATGTGGCTCTCCAGAAAGGCTCAGCACGGTGACAGACACCGCGATGGTGACAGAAGCTCTCAAGCCTTGAGAAATCCTGGTCTTTGTGTGTGCGGTTTTACAGACACTTTCCAAATGTACAGAATTACTTAACTATTCATTGCCCGGCAGCCCCAAGTTCTAAGCGGGAAATTGAAAAACCAAAGCAGAGATGTGAACAGCCTGGGGATCTCCCTCGCTCCTCCTGCTGCCCACCCTGCCTTCCAGTGTCCCCCTCCCCGCTGCCCGATGAAGCCCCGCAGCAGCAGCGGCAGCAACGCCGGGCAGGTCCCGGCTCCATCCCCATGGAACATCCCCACCTCCTGGTTAGCGCCCAGATCACAGCTCGGGCCCGGGGCAGGCGGCTCATCCCAGCATTCTCCCCTTTACCCTCTCCTAAACTATGTTTAGACTTCAGAAACATTAAACGTTTGATGCAAGGCCAAGGCTAAAACATGGAAATAGAAATACAGCCTGTAGATGCCATCCAGCATTTCACAGGTGCTGGACATTTCACAGGAGCTGAGAGCCAGTTTCATGGAGTCAGTTCCAAGAAGTTTCTCTTTCTCTTTCCACTACCATCGGTTCTTTCCCTCGCAGCCCTCAGGCAGCAAAAATCAGGGATACACTCGGGGAACAAGAGCCCGGCCATGCAGAGGGGGCACCACTGATCAGTGTAGACCAGGACACAGTGCTGGGGAAAGTCCAGCTGGCAGAAAGAAGGACCAGGGAATGCAGGTGGGAAATCAGGGGGTGACTGATAAGAGATTAAGAACTTCATTAGCTGAGCTGATGAGCTTAAATTAGAGGAAATTTCCACATAAGGATGAGGAGCTGGGGAAAAGGTATCTTAAACGTGAGGGGACTCCAGGCTTCTTGCGTGTCCCAATTCCACTGCTCTCCCCAAAATCCAGTGGCAAATTGCGTCTTATGGCAATACTGCACTGGGTCATGTGTCAGGACAGCACCTTCTCTTTGTAACCAACCCATCAACTCAAAACCCGAGGTTTTGTGGGGGGTCTGGAGTTCCTCACTCTCACTGAAGCCGCAGCCACACGATGGATCACACAAGATTTTTCCAGTCAGACCCAATTTGCCCATTTAAAGAGCCCAGGAAATCACACAGATAAAATTAAAATAATCAACTCCAACACTCCCATTCAGGAACACCAGAATTAAGTTTGCTTCTAACAATTCTAATTCAGTTCCCTTTCATATTACAGCACAGCATTTAGAGATAACATGGTTAAAATAATTATCTCCCCTATTTTTTTTTCCTGCAGGACTGTCTCACTGTAAGACTCACTGCAACATCCTTTGGATGTTAATTCCCTTGAATCAAGTGGCTTGTTTCCATAAAACAGGTTAACATTGGATTATGGGTGTATAACATCATTTCAGGTCTCTGGCTGCTCAAGCAACACTCAGAGTTGGCAGCAGAACTCTGTTGGCCAGACAATGGGATTCCCTCTTGCCTTTGCTTTATTTGTATTCATGCAATATATATTTACCAAAAATTATCTCCATAAATCCATCAGATCATCTCTTATAAAACTGAGGGTAAGATCTGACAACAAAACACACATGGCCAGGGTGAATTCTGTGATCACGCAGCAAACATGACTCCACATTTCTCTTTTCTGCCCGATGCTGTGGTCACACCTCATGCAGCAGTAACTCAGAAACAGGTTGGAAAAACTTATTTTAGGGAAGAATAAAAGGTAGCAGCTAGTTTAGCTAACAGCCAAATCATAATATCACCATGTGCCAGTAAAATTTACCTTTCAGAAAATGAGAACTTGGCACTTTATGGAAAAAAATCAGGGTCTTCTTTGGGCTTCTCCAACTGAGTGTCCAAATTCTGTCCTTCTTCCTGATGCTGACCCACATCTTCCAACAGCCCTACCGTAGTTATGAGCATCCTCTGTAATCCATCTTAAAAGGAGTGAAGGGCAGTGATGTTCTGAAAGCTTGTGCTCCAATTCAGCGAGAAAATGGCATTTCCATAACTAAGGGAAATGTTTTTGCAGCACATGAATTAGGTGGATCACCTAAGCAACTCAAATCACCGAGGCTTATTTGTTTGCTGTGTTTCCTAATTGTTTCTGGAAGCAGTTGAGTGCTTTCCCTCAACAACAAGTTTGCCTTATTAAGCTTATCCATGCAAGAGGGAGAGAGATCCTTGATGTGGTGAGGATTGCTCCTGCTGTGCCAACCAGCAGTGAAGGAAGTGTTCCTGTGCCCGCAGGAGCTGTGACACTCCCCAGTCACAACAGTCCAGGCTTTACTGGAGTTGTTGTAACAAACTGGGAGGAGATAAAATTGGCACAGGTCTTGGAAGCCACGTAAAATTGCCATTTAGAGCACACTGGAATCTCCAAGGAAATAGGATTCACTTGGGAACAACGGAATTCTGTGGGGTGTGGTTCTCTTCCCACAGCCAGCTCATGTGCCAGGGGGTGACTTCCCTTTGCAAAAGGATTTGTTTAATATTTTAAAGAATCTCGGTCATATTATTGATTCCACAGTAGTGTCAGCTATTCCAAGGGGAAAGTGAAAAATGTTTGTCACAGGCACCTCAAAAACAATGCAGCAAGAGGGAAAGTAATAATCCAGCTGTAGCCAAGATGCCAGGGCTGTCTAAAATCAAATCAAAAGGTGGTCCCCCAGGTTTTCCAGGCCTGGGTGTCACATTTCACACTCACACATGCCACGTGTACAGTGTTTGTTTGCATGTGATTCCTACAGGACAGCAGGACACGGTATTTGCAGAAAGGGAGGTTCTGAGTCAGAAATGTCCCTTCACCAACCACAACAAGAGCCGTCGGTTCTCAGTTCTGTCTGAAATGCTTTTCCTTAAGTGAAAAAAAATTGGAGTACTGTTATACTTAACAGCTACTAACAGTGTCTTGATTTCAATGCAATCTTGGTGATTCCCTCCTGAAAAATTACTCTGCCAATATTGCTCCCTGAATGTTCACTGGGTGTTAGTGGCTTCCATGTCTAAACGCTCCAACCCAACATCCACAAATTCTGTTGACGAGGGAAAGCTGGAGCTTTACCTTTGTGTGTATCCCTCCCGTGCTCCCTCATTAAAGAATGTTATTGCCACACACCAGTGGGGGTTATACAGATATAAAAACGCATTTAAGTGTATGCACACACATTCTGTGTGTATATAGAACTGACAGGCTTCGTATTGATCTTAAAGATGCTGAAGGAGGCAAAGAATCTAACTAATTTTTGTCAGGAATCCTTGAGCCCTGCACTCCAACAGATGTGTTTATTCGAGGCCATGGATTCATCAGATGCCCGGGGTGAGACCTTTGATCTCCATAACAATCTCTTCAGAGCAGGACCTGGCTTTGGAGGCTGCTGCCCAAGCACTGGGGTTTGGTTTTTAGCGTTCCATACAAAGCTGAGGGTTCTTGGTGAGCCAGAGGAGCCCCTCTGAAGGCAGAACTTCACCCTGAGTCCAAGGCTTTGCTCTGGGGAGCTTTGTCCTTTTCCTTCACTCACCCACATCAGTGTGGCAACAGTGTTTTGTAAAGCAGCGGAACCAGATGAAACGTTCTGAGGAGGGTAACAGCGAAACAAATTCCACCAACAGGAATGTTCTTGGCGCTCTTTTATTACTTCTCCCCTTCAGGGAGGGGTTTGCTATTAATATCGTCCCTCCTGATCTCCTTCCAGGCTGGTCTTCCTATTTTCAACCTCCATTCTCTTCATATTAAGGCCCTCTTCAACAGCTTGTAAGCGTCACAATTCATCATGTGTAAACTCATTGTTAAAGCAAGATAAAACCTTCCAATGTTCCCTTGCTGCAGTGCAGAGAAATCCCAATTTTAGTGCAACAAATCCTTTGTTGTCTCTGGTATTCCCTTCTCATGATGTCTGACAGGGCATCTTGAGGGACGTGAGCTATCCCTCCACTTGCAGAACAGGCTGGCACATTTGGTTTGGGATAAATATAACCTTCAGGCAGCAATGTCCGAGCAGCACAAACACTCACCAGCCAGGATTTGTGTTGGACAGGAGGAAAATGTAAGGGTGGTAGTTGGGACTTAATGGAAACAATAGTACCAAATCCTCAGGAAGGAGATCAACAAGAAGCTAAGCTTGGGTTTGCTTCTCTTCTTGAGGCTTTTACTTCAGGACATGTTAGATCTCTTAAAGTGATCAAATAAAATCATTAAATCCACTGTAGTTTCAACTTATCATTTCACTAGGATACAACACCATGGGAAAGGCACATCTGACTCCAGGCTGACAACGAAGGGATAAAGCCAGAAATGGGTTTGGCCCTTAGTTATTTATTTGGATTATAAAGCCACTTAAAGGCCCTGGTGAGCAGAGAATGAGGCCTGGAGAGCGCTGGACATGGATGAGGCAAATCCACAGGACAAATTGCTGTTCTACAGTAACAGATATTTGAGTATCTGTTTGATTCAGTTTGGGTTGTATCTGAAGATTTAACATAAATGTCACAAAAAACACTGTGTGATTAAAGACCAATTGATTATTAAGAACGTGTTTATTGGTGTGTGGCATCACTGTGAAATTTAAAAACATTCCTAATAGTCTTTTGGTAACTAAATATTCTATAATAGCCCTTATTAAATTTAAATGAAATAAGCTGCTGGGATGCACAATTTAAACCAACTTCAGTGAAAAAACTGCCAAATTACCCCCTCTCCCCCTCAACTGAATAATAAAATCCAAACCCAAATAATTTCAAATTAACAGCTGTTTGCTAAGATTTTGACTGAAATAAAATGGTCTCTGTTGCTCATTTGCTGCAGTTATTTGGGTTCTTTTGGTGCAGGTGCCCGATTCAGCCACTCTTTGGTAAGTTCCTGTGTTCTGATTGTCTACAAAAGCCAACTTTTGAGCAATAAAAATATCAGTTCACTCCTTCAGCTTCATCTGAGGCAGGAAAACTCCACAGATGAAAAGGAAGGAGCGTTTTGGGGGGGAAAAAGACAAATTATGATAAACTCAGAAAGTCTTTTTTCATCTTTTTTTTTTTTCTTCCACCGATCTCTTCAACCTTTTCCTAGAGTCCCGAAAAACCAGAATGATCTGTTACCCAGATATGTTTATGTGGCATCCGCTGTGTGGATTATCCACGGAACCCTCCCTAAAGCGTTCCTGGAGGGAAATGGCAGCGGTTTACACTCGGAGGGTGGCACTACCCGGGTGACAAGGTTTTAGACATCCCAAAACCCTGAATTGCGAGGCCACCCACAGCCTGACTCAGCCTAACTCAGCTCGGCGCACAAAGCCCGAGCAGAGCCGGGGCTGAGCATCTCTCAGGTGAGAAATCGTTGCACCCAAATGGACCATGAAGGTAAACACTGACTAACGAGGGGGTGCAGATTGGGCCATTAAAGGCACGGCAGAGATGGATGGAAATGTCTGAGCAGGAACATAAACCAGCCCCATTTCTGCCTCTAAGTAGGAGTGGGAGTGTTACAGTCCTTGTTAGAGAGTTGCTGTCGCTGATGTTATTGTTAAGGCTGGAAAAGACGTTTCCTTCCAAATCTCTCTTTTCACTTGTCAAACAGGAAGGTTTTGAGGTTGATCCTTCACTTCAAAGGTGGCCACTGCAACTGCGTCACGAGGGAGAAACACGACATGGATGGGAAGGAAAAATTCCAGTGGATTGCAACATGTTGGACAGAATTCAGCCCCAGATGAAGGAGGGATTTTGGTTCCACTCACATTCAGAGTTTGGGTCTTTTGCAGATTTGCCCCAACACAATAGTCCAAGACAGAAATATGTAGAGAATAATCCAATTCCAGGAAAGATCAGAGCCAGGAAAATACACATTTCATAAGAGAGGACAGGTGAGATGGCAGCCAACTCCAGACAAAATGGAAAGGAGGTGGAACTGTGGGAACCAATGTCTGGAATTCCCGAACTGGAAGTGGGAGACTCATAATTAGAGCAAAGCAGACGTTCAGCTTTAGAAAATAAACATAAACCTGTCCACAAACATCCTTGACTCCTAACTGAGGAAAAAATGGGAGGGGATTTTGTTGGCCTTGAAGAAGCTTAGAAATGATTTATTATTTTTTGATTCATCGGTTCTGTTTGTGAATTCCACAAAGGCTTGGTTCAAAACATTGTTTGATTCCTAAAAATTCCCAACTGCTTCCACTGGGCTCCTCAGGCTCAGGCTGAGAGTCCCTCTGAGAGAGGAGCTGAGCAGAGGATTTTGGAGCTTGAGCGTTTGTCTTTGTTATGATCAGAAATGAAACCCGAAATTTTCAGTGAAGGAAAATTTGTACAACACGGGAAATAGCTTCAGTGTAAAACTGAAATAATAATTCTAACGTGGCCTTTTAGAATTTGACCTTTTTATCTCTTAACAACATTCAAATATAATACAGAATCTGAATATTTGAAATGAAAAGTAATTTCAACATTTGAAATTTCCACTTTTTGCTCCGAAAATGTCAAACCAGGATATTTCAACTTTCTGAGAACTTTTTTCCCCTCCCGTTTTCCCTTGCAAGTGAGAACTTTCAGTTTGGGATGCTCATTTTACGTGAATCCCTGGGACACTGACTGTCAGCAGAGAAGGGAAAGCTGATGGACTGCTCCATGGGCAAGCTCAGCCATAATTCCTTATTCCACTGCCCAATACTCTTTATTTTTCATTGGTTATGGACACTTTGAAAATATTTTCATTTTTCACAGGGTTATGCAGGTATTTTAGGCTGAAAATTGTCTGTCAGCTCTTTAAGGGGGAGAAATTGTGGTGATAACCTTTTCAACTGCTTTGGCTAAATCCGATGGGACGTGAACAACAAGTCTGAACCCATGGAGTTACCTCGATGGAAAACCAGAGTGAGAGGGATTCGTTTATCCCTCCTCCAAAGATTTTTTGTGTGGCTGTGCACTGGAACTCTGAGGTGCTGCATTTGCACCTCAATCCAGCTGTTTCTCATGGATACCCCCTGGCTAATGGTGTGGGCGCATTTCGTCTCCTTCTGAAACAGAGATAATAATTCTCCCCACATTTACAGATCATTTTGAGATGTCTGAGTGAAGAGAATTACAGAACAACTCAAAGTTATTATGTATCATGCATGTGTTTGCCCATAAATAATAAATCCCCGAAGCAGACACGGGAAGTTCCCACTGTTGTCTTCCTCTATAACAAATTCATAAGCAATAGCCTCGTACATGATTTCTCAGCCGTTCCTTTTCCAGTGACAGGTTTCACTCCACATCCAGATCTCCCTCTCTCCTTGCCTAGGTTTACATGGATTTTGTTATTTCTAATATTTCAGAGCAGAATCAGCCATTTGTGAAGCTATAGTTCAACAACAAGATGTGTTGTCTTGTTTGTTTCTAATTCTTTATGCTGTTTTTTTCCTCATGCTCCTTATTTAGAGCTCTTCTCTTGGTTTTAGCCCAGGTTTTAGCCAAGCCTAATCCATACTCCTCCCAGCTCTGTCAGGATTATCCCAGGGCAGCTGCCAGACTGTGCCCTGGTGGTGGTGGGTGTGTGGCATCAGCCCCAGGTTTGCCCAGCTGAAGTGGCTGATTTCTCTGTCTCCGTGCATCCTACCAGGGTTTTACACCAGGAATAAATTGTCACAGGCTGAATATTTAAATTCAGGAAACAAAATGTTCCCACTAATTCAATGTAGCCATCTCCTGCCTACTAAAAGTTATGAGTTATGTGCGAAGTAAAAAACCTCCCTGCTGCATGAGATAATGAGAAAAGGGGAATTCTTTATTCACTATACTTGTCCCTCTGCACATAACATTTGTATATCATGCCAGGACTAACCTGTGTCACTGCACTTATAGCCACAGACCAGACTAAATGCCTGCCCTTCACTGTTTTTACGTCATGATTCATATACTCTCCCCGCTCTTCCTGACTGCCTGCAATTACTTGTGACAAATGATTCTTCAGTGGACTGTCTGCTTTACCTTTTCAAAATGTTTCCATGGTTGGCAGATAAGTCAGCCCGTGTACACTGGACTGTCTGCTGGGGAGTAAATCCCAGGACATGCACAGGAGCGGGTTCCAGGCTGTTCCACTGGCACAGCTGCAGACATGCCCCTCACTGGGGTGCAGCACAAGTCCTCTGGCCCCTCTGACCCCTCTGGAACAGGCTGTTCCTTGCAGAGAACACGGATCCCTGCTCCACGAGGAGCGTGACACCACCCAGAGCTAAAGAGGAGGTCACAAAATCATTATTTTGATATCTGCCATGAAAGAACACCCAGCTGAATGTCCCCCAGTGGTGAGTTTGTTCACCACATCTGTATCCAGATGTGAATGCCGCTTTGATGGAAACCTCTGAAAATCCAAGGGGCAGCTGATTCTGCCTTTTAGTTCCAGCCACATCAGGGAAGCTCCACTGACCTCAGGGGATGGATGGGAGTGCCAAGAGCCTCAATCCACTGCCCCCCCTGGCAGCACACAGCATGAATGAGCATTCTGCCTTGTGATCCCCACCCTGCAATACAAAGGTCCTACTCACAGAATGAGTTTCAAGCATTTATCCGTTCTCTGCCCTTTCCATACTCTCTCCTCTGCATTGGCTGGAGCAGAAGTGTTGGCATCAATGAAACAATTCTTCCAGGCAGCCCCTCTGCCTGTCTCTCTGCTGTTCTCCCCCTTGCTATCAAGAGTTAACTCCCCTCCAGGCTGGATCTGCTCTTGTCACTAAGTGAAGGTGCTTGGAGTGAAAGACACTGTGACATTCCTGGCTGTGCCCACCTCCTACACATTTCCTGCTCACATGTGGTCGGGTGCCCATCTGTTTGGGAGGCACTGCGCCTGCCTGCAGGCTGCCCAGGGCCTGGGGCAGACCTGGGGTTCACCTGGGCAGGCAGCAGGATGCTGCAGGTGACACCAGTCCTTGTGGGCACCATCCTGGTGCACACCCCCTTCCACCTGGTTGCACCTGTGGATGGTGGTGTGCTGAGGAAGAGGAGCGGGGCAGGAAGAGGCTGTTCCCTGGTAGCTGTGCCAGCCCCTGGGAGAGGCTCAGAGGAAACAGGGGCTTGTGAGATCCCGTGTTGTCCCCACAATACATGGCACTGGAAGGAAACCCGATTTTCGGGGCTTTCTCTTGCAAAGCAGATGTGAAACGCTGCCATCTGTTCATTGCTCCCTTGACTGTGCAGGAGGAAAAAGTGAAAAAAATGCCTGCATGGGAAAGCTGTCTCCATCCAACCCAAAGGGCTGAACCGTGCAAGGGAAGGGCTGTTGTCGCAGTGGGACTGATTTTAGCACAGAAAATCATTTTCAGCTCTGAAATATTCACGGGGTTTATGGACGTGGCTGGAAGGGAGCAAGAGTCCACTGCCAGGCCTCAGAATTACTTATACAGAGAGAAGAGAGACCGAACATAAAACACGTGATAGTTGTGCTGATATGGTACCAGGCACCAGACCCGAGCACCAGCCATCCAGCAGCTCTGTGCTGTGATTGCTACATATGGTAAAACCTGGGTCATCTTCCCTTCACTGATTTTGTTGGCAAGATAACTCAGCGTGGGCAGCTCTTCTCGTGCTCCAGACCCACCTTCAGTTTGCCTTTTGCATGTACCCGGTGGGGCCCTCAGCCTCCACATCCCCACAACTGCACCTCTGGCTGCAGAGACTGAAAAAAGAGCTCCTGGGGGAGAGAATCCACAGCACAAAATGTGGGGAACAAATGTTCTCCTAAATGTTTCCTGCCCTGGCCACTGGTACCCTGCTTTGTCCTTGTCCCCAGCACACGCCAGCCCAGGCAGTTGCTGCTGCAGTCACAGCTGGCTGTGCTGCCACCACCCAAATCCCAACCCAGGACACAGCCCCGCTCCAGTTATTTGTTTTTATGGACAGGGACACTGAACCCAGCCACTGAATTGTCAAGAGCCTCTTAGAATGCAAAATGCCGCGCTAAGAAAAGAAAGAGAAAAGCAATTCAGAGCGAAGAAAAGGATGGAAATATCTATCACTCAACAGCAGTGACAAAAAACAAACCCTGGCAGCAGGCTCCTGTGCACTGCCTTGTTTATGCCAGCGCCGGTTGCAGCTCCTGCTCGGATCAGAAGCACAACAAATTGTCTGTTTCCCTGACTCCAGCGGGCTCTGATCGCTACTGACCACGCTGACAGAGCCTATTGCCTGCATTTGAATGGAAACGATGGATTGTAGGAACAGCCGCGCTTGAACACAGACAAGATTGTTTTTATAAAGCCAAGACTGTATTTACAAGTTCCAGCTTTTAAGGCCAGGGTATTATATTTATTTTGCTGGGGTTTTTTTTTAATAGTGGAAAAGCACAAGAGCAATCCATCTGCCTGAACTGGAAGCATCTTATAAATAAACAACAATAAAAAAACCAACGCTTGAAATTCATTTTACCCGCTACTGTTTTGTCTGAGTCCCCCCCCCGGAATCTAAATCAACAAGAGATCAGAGTGTAGTTTGTGAGTAAATTTCCTTCAAGAGAAACAAACAAAAATAGACAAAGATACCCGTCCTCCTCATACTTTATGCACAGTAATGCAAGTTATTTTCCACTCCATTTAGACTTTTCACCTTCCTTTCATTTACCCTGTTTTTTACAGTTCAATAAATATTTTTCCAAGCTCCACTTGCCAAACAAAAGAGTTTAGCTTCAGTGTTACTCCTCTGACAAATATCCTTATGGTGTTGCACATGTGAGCCATTGATAAACAAATTAAAATTCTGTCCCAGCTCAGAGCTCAGCTGGCCCATTTCATCCTGCGGTATGGGTTTGTAAAGGTCTGGGTGTCTGTCATCCTCCCCTAACCTTGTCTTTGTCACGGGGATACAAAAGCCTGCACGCTCGGGGCCTTACGATACTGATTAGTGTGAGTGACAAAGTGGAGTAGCAAGTCCACTCAGCCCTTCATAATAAATCTATCAAAGAGTAATAGAATTCCATCAATTCTGCATCATCCCCGAGGGTCGCTGTGCTGGGATGGAAAGTGTGTTCCGCTGGGATTGTACAACTGTTATTATTCAATTACACTCTTTTCTTCCTAGTTAAAGACCATGATATCATTATCACTTAATGAATACATATAATTGGATCTGGACTCTATGTTTGGCTGATGAATACCACTCACTATTCATTCAGTCTCAGCTCATCTTCTGACCATTTATTATAGACTTTTGGCTGAAAACCATGATGACAAAGGGAATTTGAAATTAGCTGAGAATTCATTCAATGCTCAGTTAGACACAAAGGCAAAATACAATTCTGACACGTAAATGAGGCTGAGACCACACAGAGAAGTTTGGCCTGAGAGTTAATAGCTGTTGATTTCTACACAAACACAGCAAGGTGAGTGCAAAGAGATTTTTTTTAAGCCCGGGTCATAACTTTGCAAGCAAGAAGAGATTTCCTCCCTTTCTTCCCCAAACTGGGGGAAAAAAAAAAGTTGTGTCAAAAGTAAATACTAGAGCTTTTAAGCTGGTACCTCGCTTCCCAACTTAGGCAAAATATTAGCTTTAAAGATGTCATCCGAGGCCATAATGAGCTTTAAGTCAGCCCAGCTAAGCCAAACACCATTTTATGATTAACTAACGTTTAAATCTGACCAAGCAGAAGTGCTTTCTATACAGTATATTTATTACACCTAATCCGGAGACCATCATTAAGTTTCATCAAACAGCGTGCCCCCAAAGGAAACTGGCCCTCCTATTCATATTGTTGGGAGTAAATGTAGCATCCCTCCTCTGGATCACTGGTGAACAGGCCACCTCATTAATCCTAGTTAGTAGATGCTGCTGGGCATGTGGAGCAGCCAAATCCAGATGCTACCCACAGAGCCTCTCCAGGCAGTTAGGGAATCACAGAGTACCACCTCAAGCCCTCCATACATCACTTCAAATTAAATTTACATTAAGTGCTACTCCATCAGAGCCCAGGGAAGCTGACATCTTTGGAAAATGCAGATGATAATCCATTAAATCCTATTATATACATGTCTTCTAATTTTACTTAAGCTCATGCATACCAAAGTGTGAGTTTGTGTTAAAAATTAAAGACCCTTTTACTAGAACAAAAGACTTTATGAACTGTTGACTTTGGGAGGGTTTATTACAGGATCAGGCTATTCTGTCAAGACAAGTAGACTTTTTTTTTTTTCCCCTGTAAAATTTCTGGTTAATCATTTGTTCCCCGGATCTTTTTTCAAACGCACAATGTGTCTTTGCTGTTTCCATCCCCAACTCTTTGTTCTCTCAAATGGAAGTGAAGCCTCTTTAACTAAATCAAATGTTATGAATGAAACAGTGGGGCACATATTGTCTCCTTTTGCAATTAAGAAAATATTTGCTGGCAGCTTCCAAACTGGCAACAGCAAGAAGATGCTATAAAATCATCACAGTGAAAAAGCGAAGGATTTAATTACCCTATTGCCACATATGTCAATCCCTTTATATTTTCATAGTCCTCAGTCACAGTTACTTTTACTTTGATAAGCCTCTTCTAATTTCAGAGCACCGATCTTACTATTTTTGATTCAAGGTACTTAATTTCTTGTGTTTAACTGCAATATTTTACGTTTGTGTTTCCATCTCATTTACTATTCTGCAGAAACTGAAAACACACAGATAGCACCAGAAAAAGGGAATAGTTATTTCACGTATCAGGCAAAGATACTATGAGAAAATATATCAAGAAATACACACAGAGACATGTACACACACAATTAATTTAAAAGCTATTTATCAAACCTTTTAAAATTTAATCAGAGTTTGGGTTTCAGGCTTAGATTGGCTTTACCTTTCAAGCCAATTCTTTCCAAGTGTTTGACTGTCTGTGTTCTTTACAGAAGATGTAGAGCATGTGGAACTAACTATACATGTAGTAGAGATATCTTAGCTTTTAACTGTCTTTGGCAACTGGAGAAGTGATGGGGCAGACTGTCATTCTGCAGAAATAAGTGTAGCTCCATAAAATCCAAGTGAATTACTAAGCTGACTGGAGTTTCTCAAAGGAATATTCCTGATTTATGCACGCTGAGGGTGTTTCCCTGCTTTATTTCCTCAAAACACAGAACTAGCCAAGGTTTAGGGTGTGGGTAACTCCTTTTGAGCCAGCCCAGGGTGGGCAGTATTACAAACACAGGCTCTGGACAGGGATCATGGAAGATGGAGGATAAAATGAACGCACAGTGCGGAGGTGGCTCTCAAAAGAGGGGAGGCACTGGCTGCTCTCACCAACCTTTGCTCACCAGCCTGCCCAAAGTGGGGCAGCAGCTGTATCGAGGCTCCCCTACCAGGTAGGACATATGACAAATAAAAAAAGTGATGTCACCAATAATTAAAACTGCAGAGTTTAGTTTCATCTTCTCGCACAAGGATTTATGCACGTTACTCCCATTAAAACTGGTAAGATCTGCTTCCATAAATTTCCATTCAGCAGGTTTATAACATTACCCAAATTATTGCTCTATAATATACCTACACCCTATGATTTCAGAAGCTTCCTTTACCTCTGAACATCCCTAGCTCCAATTTTAATAAATCATCCCCATCAGGAAAATACCATACAACATCTACCATTTCAATTTTCTTATTTCGGTTTTAAGGAAGGGACGCAAGTTGTTATTTATTTTCGCCTGATGGATCACATTTTGTTTTCAGTATCACCAGTAGCTGGTAAAAACCAAAACAGAGGCAGTATGGCCACTGATGACAAACATTTCTGGTATGAATTTTGCCATTGCATGGAGTTCCCAAAAAACCACAAGAACTTCCAACTTAATCCTTCCACTGGGAGCTCAGCTGAACAACTCAAGGCTGGGTTGCCCCAGTTTTCCAGCTGGCCTGCAGGAGCTCTGCAGCTGCATTCCTTCTTCACAGTGGAGTCAACAAAACATCCCATAATTTGGGCTGATTTTGGGCCAGGTAAGTCCCCTCACTTTGCATTAGGCACAGGGCATGGATCTGCTCAGTGACTGGATGTGGCTCAGTCCCTGGTGCTCAGTGAGTGTCCCTAAATTGTCAGTCCACGTGCTGGGAACTCACAGATTGTGACGCCAGAGTGGCCTTACATCAGGATCTGTGGGCAGGGAATAACTTTCTGCTCTGTGTTTGTTTGGCACCCAGCAGAACAGCTCACATTAGAGGCTCTTCCTCACCTCCTTCCAGCTTGCCACCAGTTCATCCAACCACCTCCCAACTCCTTCTCTTCCCGTGACTTCCAGAGGAGGAGCGCTATTATTCACATGCAGCACCAGTTGGGGATGAGGCAGAGGTCCAGGAGCAAGAGCCACACAAAGAGCAAGAGGCAGCCCCTGGCCCCCATAACTTACAGTCCAAATAAACAAGACAGGCAGGAGGTCAGAGAGGAAACAGAGGCACAAAGAAGTGACGTGATTCGCCTGCAGTCACCTCTGAGATGATTGGCAGAGTCAGGATTAGACCAATAGATCACTGAATCAATCCACCCACCAAACGTACTGCTTCCCATTATTTCTTGGGAGGCAAACCAGGAAGAATGATCTCACTCAGCTAAGAGCCATAATAAAAATAACAGCAGTACCGAGGGCAAGTTCAGAGCTCTCCACATGATGTGCTGCAGATCAACTGGTGGAGAGGCCGCTCTCCCCACCACCATGTTTTGAATTGTCTTCACGGCAGGAGTGATGGAAGGCAGAGGAATGGCTGACAGTACTGAATAAAACCCCATGTAAATTCCCCTTATGAACATCTGATAAGTATTTATATGGGCATAAAGGGTTATTTATTTCCCCGTCCCCATGAATGATTTACATGCTGCTCTCCATTTTTATAACGCGCTCGCTCGGGCTGGAGCAGCAATGTACTCTGGCTGGCTCTTTTTCCCAAAGAAATGACTGACACAAAACAGGAGTGGGGGTGGGAACATTTCCAGTAGTTTTGACTGTGCTCCACAGTAGCCATTTTCCTCCCTCCTTTCCACTTTTGACCTTCCCCTCCCTGCCCTCCTCTGAACGCTTTTCATCTTCCCCAAAGTCTCCACAGTCTCCAAACTCCTTTGCTTGCTCAGTAGGTAGAACAATCCCTTTTTTATGTGACATCTTTTAAGATTCAGGAAAGAGACTGCAGAATTTTAAAAACTATAATCACTCACGGAATGTGACTGCAGTGCCTGGGAGGTTCCTCTGGTTCTTTAGCTCTCCCTCTTACTCAAGCTGTGCCAGAATTGCCTCCAAGGGTTTTCCTACCCGAGGGCCTGGGTCAGATTCTTGAGGACTCTGTAATTCCACACCAAACAGCTTCAGAATTTGCGAATCATTTGGTCTGAACCTAGATCCAGTTTTGTGGTTCATAAAGGGCAAATCAAAGCCTGGATCAATTCTGTTAAAGAGTTCACAGTTCAGCCAAATCTTTGCATTTTTCACAGAGTTGGTGTGCATCCTGATAGTGCCAAAAGTACTTGAACAGATACCGTGAGAAGAATCACAGATAGATTTTACATGGGACTTCTAAGGCACTTGGCCACCAAATTCCAGACAGATGAGTGGGAGTTCAGCTTGAGGAAGCACATTTTTTTCCTGGATGCAGTCAGATGAAGTACTGAATACCTCACTTCCAGCAATCCCAAATACAATGGATGCAATCCCACTCAGCTGTACTTGGTAACTGGAATGAACACAGTAAATATGTTTACCAAGCATTGGACAAAGATTTATCACTGAAATTCTAAAGAAAATCTTTTTAAAGAGGTCGAATTTATAAACCTCACTGAAATTCTAAAGAAAATCTTTTTAAAGAGGTCGAATTTATAAACCTGAGTACTATGGGAATCATCCAGTGTGGAGTTTGGTAATGTTTCCATCAGTCCTCATCTCTGTACTTGTGTTGCACTGTTAAATTATTTTCAGAGCAAGAGAGTCACGCTTGTAAAATGCATTCTGTGATAAAAATAAAACCAAAAACCCCTAAGGAAATGAAAATATGGAGTTGTGTGTCAGATAGGAATTGTGTACACTTACCTGTATAGCAGCTTTCCTTGGTCTGGTCTGAAGCAAAAACATCAGCACAAATCTGAGACTGTGCACAACCTGAAAGGAGGAAAAGAGAATTAATGTTTTGTTACCCCCATTGTACAAACTTTAGTCCAACTTTCTGTGAAATTCAGAATGGCCCCAAAAGCTACTCCTGCTCATTGCAGCCCCTTTCATACGTTTTAAAGCTTTTTTACAGACCTGACTCTCCACCAAATCAACAGCAATAGTTTCTTCACAGGATAAATCTCTGAGTGGGAGTCTGAAGTGGTGGACAGACCTTAGTCTACATCCCTTATGTTTGTATCTTTATATCACTTCTGAGGAGGGGAATGTCCCCTCACAGCTTGCGTCGACCATGCAGTCAGCCCCTGTATTTAAATCTCAGAGCATCTCGGCTCCCTGAGGGACACCATCACTGTACAAACCTTCACGTCCAACCAGGCTCCTCTTACAACCCTTCCAGCACTGCCTGACACAGGTTGGGTCAAACCCACCCGGAGCAGCCATGACCGGCCGTCCCCTCACGGACCCTCAGCCGCACAACATGGCGCCCGCCTCCCCTCAGCCCCCTCAGCCTTCCTCCTCCCCATCCCGCTGCTCATGTCCTCACACGGGAACGGCCAGAGCAGACCCATGGCAGCCTGAGCAGACCCATGGCAGCCTAAGATTATTGCCTGTGAAGGAAGGACGTGTTTTCCCACCTTTTTTGTTTCTTTTCATGCCTTTTTGGTTTCCCCCCTTTTTGGTTTCCCGTCCCTCTGGTTTCCCGCCTCCTGCTGCCCCACAGCGCTGTGAGGGCGCCTGTCTATGAGGGACCTCCTCTGTCACTGCCTTCAATGCCCTCCGTCCCCTGGAACAGTCTGACCACGCGCTGAGGCAGAAATCACTTGGGGGAACATTCCTTGGGATGGGATCTCCACTGCCCAGCTGGTTCCTTCAGGCAGACGTGCTTCCTCTTCTGTGCCCACGCCGCCTCCCCGAGGCTTCATCCCATTAAATTCAGTGGGTTCTCCAGAGAGAGCCGGGTGACAGTGGCAGCAGTGCTCCGGGCTGTCAGGATCAGCTGCTCTGTCTGGCCCCGGAGTTGTTGGTAGCCACAGCAAAGGGGTCGAACCCACGAGCAATCCCATGCTCTGCTTTTCCCAACGGAGCGAAGCCAAGCAGGTCCATGAACTTAAATTCCTAGAATACACTGAGTTGAAAGGGACTCACAAATATCATCGAGTCCAACCCTGACCCTTCATGGGGCACCCCAACAATCCCGCTCTGTGCCTGAGAGCAACGTCCAAACACTCCTTGAGCTTTGGAGCCATTACAACTTCCCTGAGGAGCTTGGGCAGAAACAGCGACCCTTGTGTTGCTGCAAAAAGCCATCAGTGATCATTTTGGTCACGTTAGCATTGGAATTTTCAAATTAAGAAAATTCAGGGGTCTGGAAGCGGAAGAAATTGCAAATAGTCCCCCCTGTTGGTACAAGGAGTCTGATCTGCTGCTGCTCTGAGATTTTATTGTGAGCTTAATGTCCACAGCTTCAATTACCATAACAAAAGTTAGGCCAAATTTCATGCTGGCAAAGACTTCTCTGAAATCTTTTTCATCAGTACAGCAACGTCTCCACCATCCCTGGGCTTCCCCAGCATGTGTTTGGTCGGTCAGCTTGCCTCGGTGACCTGCTTTTACTAACGTTTCCTCACAAAAATAAAGAAGAAATTATCATAAACAATGATTACGTTTATTTTAACACCCAGCTTTTCATCAACATTTAACCTTTATGGGGAATCAAATTATTTTTCTCCGTGACTAAGAAAAATCCAGTGATATGCAATTAAAATAACAAAGACGATTTCCGCGCTATACAAGTGTAATTATGTTCGTGCGGTACCACTGTAATTGAAACACAGAAGATGTTTCAGTCTGTATTAAAAGAGAATTTCTTTCAGTGGGTTTCCTGAAGCTCATTAGATATTCCCTGGCCTATTCTCCTAAGTAATTAGATTTTAACAGGATTTTCAACAGATCAGAGCAATCTCTGTGGGTGCCAATAGGAGAGTCTCCCTCTGGCCTTACCAGCAGGGCAGCATGGATAACATCCAGGCTGGGAGTTAATAGGACAATTACTGGCCTCTTTTAAATGAGTTACATTAATGCACTTAAACTAAATGGCTCTGCATATGATTAAATATTAACATCTGCAAAATATGAAATCATGATATGCAATCAAGTTGTGTTGTTTTAATTTCCCCAATGCCGGATTTCAGTGGTGTATGTAAATGTGCATTGGATAGTGTACGTTAAACTTCCAAAACGCAGATCAACACTATTCACGAATGGTGCTTCTGGAGCTACTAAGTTAAACATCTTAAAATAGCACAAGGCAAGAGGAAATTATCTAAAATCAGAGAAAAAACAAGAAAAGGAAATAGAAACAACCTGCGTATTGAATGCCTCAAAGTGAGCCAGGTCACAATTTCCATTGCAAAAAACAAAATTCAAAATTTTAAATTCAGTGGCTCGATACTTGACGGTATTTAATGACTTCTTTGCATCATCTGTTCATAACAAGACCTGTTGTTCTGTGGACACCCAGTTCCCTGAGTAGGAAAACAGGGTGCAGAATGAAGCCCCCATAGTCCAGGAATACCTTCCACTATCCCAGGTTGCTCCAACTCTCATTTAACCTGGCCTTGGACACTTCCAGGGATCCAGGAGCAGCCACAGCTTCTCTGGACAACCTGTGCCAAAGTCTCACCATCCTCACAGCCAGGAATTCCTTCACAACACTCTCCCATCTAACCCTGCCCTCTGGCAGTGGGAAGCCATTCCCTGTGTCCTGTCCCTCCATCCCTTGTCCCCAGTCCCTCTCCAGCTCTCCTGGAGCCCCTTTGGGCTCTGGAAGGGGTTCCAAGGTTTGCCCTGGATCTTTCTCTTCTCCAAGTGAACACCCCCAGCTGATGATCTTCCATTATTTCCCAAAATTCTTGCTCTGTGAAAGGGGTTCTTCCTGGTTCTACAAGTTTCTCCTGCCAGAAGTTCTAAATATTCCTTAGATTTCAAGATCAGTAGGACTGCACAGCACAGAGACACTTAGCTGTTCCATCTTGGGCTCCAAAAGTTAATAATATCAGCAATATGGGGCACATTCTTCCCAGAGTACTCCACAAATATAAAATAATTACTCACTGTGAGTCTGCTGTATGGCAGAGAAATATTAGTCCTGTCTTTCAGCTGGGAAAATGGAGCAGAGGTTAAGACCCAAATCCTTTCAGTATCTACATCCCCCTGAACCCAAATGTAAAGATCTGGTCTGAAGAGGTGTGGCCAGTGCCCCCTAAAATTGGCAGAGAGATGGGATTAACATTTATTCCTGGGTTTTAACTGTAGTTTCAGCCTAGCAGAAGCTGTCTTGTGCTTGACCTAGTCCATGAAGTCTCTTATTTCCTCCCTCGACTCCAAATTTACTCTTTGTCATAACTACCAAGCGCTGTGTGATGGAACTTAGCTTGGGGTAGTGCAGTGATGTCTCCAGGCAACAGAAACAGCTACTCCTGCTGGGTGGGGGGGGGCTGACAACAGCATTTGATCAGTTGGCTCATTTTAGAATAAAGGCAGAACTCTTCATTTGTAGGGGGAAAAAATGATCTTCCTCTTTCTTTGCCCAAAATCCCCAGACTTTGTAACCATGTTCCAGCCATGCCATGGTCACAGTCCGTGGTTCCAAGACAGGGAACTCACCCCAGCTGCCTCGGGTGACAGCGCTGAGCTGTCACCATCTGCTCTCTGGAAACACTGCCACGAGAGCTGGCCATGCCACGGCAGCCTCCTCACAAATCTGGTGGAGAGACACAAATGTTCACGTGGTGCAGCAGCTAATGATGGCAGCCCTTGGAACCAGGATGGAAAATATTAGTGTAACAGCATGACGGGAATGGAAAACAAAAGAGAAAAGGCAGGGCAAAACAGAGACACAGAACTGGGATATGAAACTCAGTAAACATGGAGATATTTTAGCCAATGATTCTATTATTAGCGACGCGCAGGCTTGTGATGGTCCAGGAGTTAACCCAGGCAGGCTCCCATGAAAAGGGTTATTATGAATTCCATGGAAAGTGGGGCAGATCAGTGCCTAGGGTTCAGCCTGTCTGATATTTCCTATTATATAAATCTGCTTTTCAGCTGCCGTCTCTTTGCCAGCCTTTACCCATTTGAGATGAAATGTCCCATAATGACCGTCTGCCTCAAGCTGGGGGTAAAAATATAGAAGGGAAAAAAAAAAGATTCACATCTTTCTTAAAACAAGGACAAGGCAAAATATTTTCTTTTGCCTGCATTAAAAGGAATCTCACAATTGAGGAGGACTCACTTCAGTGTGGTTTGTACTTAGAATTTGGTTGGGAGGATTCTGTTGCTTTTGGGAATGAACGCTTCACTCTGTGTCTGGATCTGGTGAAGTTTATAAAAAGTGTATTAAAAAACTCACAAGATGTTTGGGGATTTGTCACACACAGGAATGATCAGAGTGTGCACACATGTCCATGCACATGGAGGGGTTGTTGTCTCTGAGTTTGGACTTCTTTTGTTGCAGAAGCTGGAATTATGCAGTCGGAGCCTGACTCTCCATTCAGGCAAAGACAGAGACAAATGAAGGTGACCAGAATAGCCCTAAATCAGGCTTTTTCTAGCTTTGGCGTACTTGGGTTGACACTTCCCTCCAGTAATTTTTGGGTGCATTCATCTAGGCCTGTAAAGCCGGCTCAGTGCTGCTCCAGGCTCAGAACACCAGAACAGCAGAGCCCACATCCAGTGGGTGTGGTGGGAGGGATGGGGTTGAGGCAGGAGAAAATGCCAGCCAGTTCACAGAGACACTGATGTTGGAAGACTGATAAAATGGGAAGGGACCGTAAGAGCTTTGGAGGGAGGGGGTCACACCGCAGCCCCCTCTTTGCACCTTGGGTCAGTACATCGGGTTCCACCTCACCCCACTCCATTTCTTCAGTTTGTCTCTAATATTCCAGCTAGAAATACCTGACTAGTGAGCTCAGTGTTTGCCATGGGATACAGTTCTTGAGGGGTTGAGCCTCAAACCCAAGCGGACATTTGCTGTATCACACACAGGTAGTTCTGTGTCATCCTCCGTAGGGCTCAGAGCTGTGCCCCAGCTGGGCACGGCCAATGAAGGAAGAGGGTCCGCACACCCTGAAGGGACCCTCCTGCCCCCCAAAATCCAGCTGTCATGAGGGAGCACATCTGGATGCACATCACAGCTCCCCCGTAAAGGTCTCTGTGTTTCCTTCTGTGTTCTGGCCCAGCAGGGCTCCTCCAGCACTGTCAGGGTGCTTTTATGAGATTCACCCCTTGCAATGGGAAGGTTTTTATTAGAAACACGCCTTCCTCTCTGTCATTTATGATAAATAATGTTTATTGATGTTCACTTCCTCCAGTGAAATAAAGTGTCAAACAGCACGTTGGTATTTGCCAATTTTCTTTCCACATTTCATGTTATGTGCCTTTTATGTTACATGCCTGATTAAAAATTTAAACATTGTCACCGTCAGTGCTAAAATACGTTGCCAGAGCATCTCTAATTATGCTTCCTTGTCTGCTCTGAGCAGGGACTGACATTTCTGGGTCAAGATCTGGTTGTTGATATGCAGCACGGGAAGTATCCGATAGCCACTTGCTGAAAAATAGCTCCTTCTCTCTCCCACCATCATGGTGCACAATGCAGAGCAGGTACCCTGGGCAGGCTCCTCATGCCGTGCCAATTCCTGGCTCAAGGGGCGTTACCCGCTGTCTGCACATCATTTTGGATCGCAGCCTGTTCGCCCAAAAGGAAAAGAGCCAACAAAGTGCTGGAGAAGGAATTCCAGCTCCAGAGCTGTGCCGGCAGGGAGGGTGGGCAGGGGTCCCGCCTGCTCCCAGCACTGCCCTCGCTGGAGCCTTGCAGCAGGGTGAGGATGTCCTGAGCTGAAGCCCTGCAGCAGGGTGAGGATGTCCTGAGCTGAAGCCTTGCAGCAGGGTGAGGATGAGCTGAGCTGAAGCCCTGCAGCAGGGTGAGGATGAGCTGAGCTGAAGCACTGCAGCAGGATGAGGATGGCCTGAGCTGAAGCCCAGACTTTGTTAATCCTCCTGCACTCAACCCCCCCACTGGGAGATGCCAGGGGTACCCACTTTAAACAGGCCCTGGGAAGCCTTATCCCCCTTTTTGGGGGGGGCCCTGCTGTTCGTGCATCTTCCTTCAGCAGACCCTTGTGTTTATTTATTCAAGAGAGAATGAAACTACAAAGTCATTCTCAAGTTTTTGCACCCCTATAGACACATCCAAACTGACAAACAGGTTTCTGCTCAGTCAGGAAACATTTTGGAATGGGCTTTTCATCTAGAGTGGTTCAACCACAACACACGTGCTTGTATTTTTGGCAGTTTGGTCTTCAAGCACATTTCCTGACACATTTTCTGCAAAGCCCCACCTGAGTGTGGAGCTAAGCATCTGACGGCACAAGCGACCTCCAGGAGGAGCCTTTGCACATATCAAAGTGGCACTGTTGGAAATGTGGCTATTAAAAATAACCCCTTGCAATCTTTGCTACGTTTGCCCGCAATGATAACACGCATGACACAGTTGAAACCAGCCAGGTTTTCCAAAAGAATCAATCTTCAGAAAACTCAGCTGTTCTCCTTGGGAGCTGCTGCTTGATGAACAGTTATGAAATGCAGCCATAATTTACTGTGAACGTTCAAATTAGTTAAAAGGTGGTTTTATATACGGCTCAATGTTTCATCAAGAGTGTCCTTATTTGACCCATTAAATGCGCGTTGTATGAAGACTGATAAGTTCCAATATGTGATAAAAATCCTTCTGTGGTGCTGTCGGAATTTCCGTGCATCGTTATTTGCTCCCAAAAAGTATTAACATCTTCCCTTTGGAAAGAATAAGAAAAATCTTATCACTAATGAGGGGGGGAGTCGTTTTGCTGTAGCTGCAATAAACATTTGCTCAAACGAAAAGCAAAGTGAGATCAGAAAACATGCAATATGTCCCGGCATTAACTGAAAACCTATTTGTGCCACCTATTTTGGGAAAAAAAAAATTATCGAAGAACTGTTCATCCATGTGAAAATATTAGCACTGTAATTCTGTCAAGGTCAGTGAGACCTAGAGGTTTGCTGAGGAATCACCTTCATTTCACCAGGTAAATAAAGCACTCGTTTTTCAAAGGAGCCTATTGAAGAAGGCACTCCATAGCAACAGTTAAATTATGAATACAGCACATATGTTCCATATCATATCATTTACAGCACACTTTAGCATAGACATAATGCTTGGTAACAAACTACAGTACCATTCACAAAATGCATTTAAATAGCATAATTTAGTTCATTAAATTCAGCCGTTTACAGTAAATCAAAATTATCACAGGAATTGAGGAGAGTACACAGTTGTTTGTTTGAATAGTTAAGCTAGGGAAGTCAATTCCTTTTTGAAGGTCAAGGACACAGTTGTTTCCATTTTCTGCTGTAAAAAAGATACAGCCTGTGTCACAGGATAATTTAGTGTCATCTGAATGTGATCAAGTCCTTTCCCCCTGCTTGTTCTGTGTTATATAACTGGCATGCCTAAAATATATCCACGTCAAGAAAGCGCTTTGTGTGTGATGTTATCAAATTAGGCTGCTCTCTCTTTTACGGACTGGATGGATGTGAGTTCGGGCTTTTAAAAGGATGTAGTCTTGCAAATCTGCAGCCTATTACTTGGAAGCAAAGATGTATGTTTTCCCCTAGTCCAGCCATCAATTGCTTGGCCTGTGGAAATATTATTATAAAAGAAAAGTGGGGGGTTTTGGAGCCTTTCTGAGCGATACGTTCTGGCTTTTGCCATCAGAGGTGTCTCTGTGTGTGTGGTGTTGGCCAGGTGGAGGGGGTAGGAATGACTTCACAGCACAAACCAGCTGCACGGGGAGCTCAGGGTGAACCACTGAGCCCTTCAGGAGACTCCTGAGCTTTGAATCCTCCTACAATTCCTCGGGCATCGCAGGAAGGTGACAGGGCGAGGCATGGTGTGTCTGTGTGCCAGCCCTGCCGCACTGCACCACCCAGGTGCCCAAAATCCTCCCAGGGGCACCCAAGAGAAGCAACTCAGCATCCTGCTGCAGGGATGGAGGGAAGGGACCAGGAATTTGGCCCCTGTGGAATACAAAGCCGGGGAGAGCTGCAAGAATCCCTCAGTCCCTCCGGCACAGGCAATCCCACCTTCGTCCTTGTGTCAACTCCAGCATCACTTTCAGAGAAATGAACACTCCTCGTTTTAAATTGGCCATTGGAAAAGAACAAGCCACCAGAGCCTCCTGCTGAATTGCTCCCCGCATTAAAAGAACGCTCTGTCTTTCACTCTGAATTTGCTAAATGTCTTCTTGCACCCCCCTGTTGCATTATCTGATTGGTAAGGATTGAAGAGACCATGACAAAAGTTCTCTTGGCCTTGTAGAAACTTCTGGGCTATCATCAGGCCTTCCTAACCTGCTCAGTAGAGCCCTTTGCCCAAGAGGATGCTCTTCTCTCCCTGCCATCAGAGTCACTTCCAGGAAGTGAGAGCCCTACCTCTGTTGCCTCCATGAGAGTGAAATGCCAGCTCCTTTCTGACTGCCTGGAGGGGAAAATGGATAAGTTATGATTTCCCACCAATGGACTATCCAAGAATCTTGTCGTTCTAATTAATTAAGCCTCATGTCACCTTGGTTAAAGAGGGAAAGGTTTGGGTTGGCTGTTTTATTCATGATTGTGCAGTGTCTTGTATAACTATATGAGTTTAGCCTTGATTGGGTATTTTTGGGTACTGATGGCAGCTGGAGCAGCACAGAGGATGGTCTCCACTTCTCGTCTCAGCCCACCCCCACGTGTCTTGTCAGAGCTCCCCTCTCCCGAACAGGAGGGCTGGGAACTGGGCAGCAGCATCTTGCCAGCCCTACATCAGCCTTGGGGGCAGGAACAGCTTAAACTGGCCCAAAGGGTTTGCTCGGAGCTCAGCCCATCCCAGCTCCCACCAGGCCCCACCCTGGGAGCAGTCCCTGGTTTCATGGAGAACAGGAGCAGCACAGCAGCCACCACTTGGCAAGCCAAGGGCTGACCTTGCCTCCCTGGAGCTCTGTGAAACACCCCGGGGAAAGCCTGGGAATAGCCAGGCAAGCAGCCAGCCAGGACAGGGAGGGACAATTAGGCCCCAAACACTAATGAATTATGCTAGAAAGCACAAATTGCTTGTTGACACTGGTGCACAACAAAGAGAGAGAAGGAGAAAATGTTCTTAAGACAAATAACCCTCCCCATCTTGCCGGGCACAGGGGGAAGAGCTGTGAGCAGGCACAAAGGACACAGATGGCAGCACAAATCCTTTGTAGCTCACGCTGCCAGCACAGCTGTCCTGGGACTGAGGGGGAAAGAACCCCTTATGGATTACCCTGGGCACTGGGGAAGCACCAGGAGGGTGCACTGGAGTAAAAGTGCCAAAGTTTTCAGCGGGCAGAGCTGTGAGCCAAGGGTCAGTGCCGCAAAGATGTGTCTGGGCACAGCTGGAGCCTCCTCTCCTTGCCACAGTCCCGGAGAGATGCCAGGACCAGCCTCGCAGGGCTGGTGCCCAGGGTACCAGCAGCTCCAGTGAGGGGGGATGGACTGTGGGGCCACTGAGGATCATTCCCAATGTTTTGGCTTTTCAGCCAGCACCTGGAAGAGCAGAGTGTCAGCAATGTCTTACAGGCCTTGCACCTCTGCAAAGGAGGATGCCCCAAAGTGGGAGTGCTCATGGCCAGGTTGGACAGGGCTTGGAGCAACCTGGGACAGTGAAATCATAGTCCTCCTTTCCTGCCCTGGACTACTCCCTCCACAGCACTTTTCTGAAATGTGTGGAAATTAGTTCACCAAAAAATCAGGATCTTTACTTGTTTTATAGGTGTGGAAACTGAGGCACGAGGAGAAAGCAGCTGCTCGTTCCTGGTGAGCTGCAGCCCAGGGAAATTCCAGCTCCCAGGCTTCTGCTAACTGGTCTGGAAATTGCACAGAATCATTAACTTATCCTTGAAAATTTTTCATGGTAACTATTCAGTCTGTCATCTGCAGAGCCTGTCTCTCACAGGAATTATAACCATGTACCTGAGGGCTGCCACTGTGGAGGAGCAGAGGGATACATCACACCTGCTGCCAGGCAGTCCTCACTGTGGCTGGCTCTTATTGGTGCTGGTACTTCCACTGTCCTTGCTTTAATGCTACTGTGTTAATTTGACACCAAAACTGTGTTTAAGGCTTCACAGTGGGACTGGAAAGCAACGAGCTCAGGAGGAAAATTCCAGTCTGAGGTGTATGAATCTTTTCTCTCCTGTTCAGACACTATATTAAGGCTGCTGCTGCATGGGGCCACAATTTTATCTTTAATTTCCACTTCTCTTCTTTGGATGGGCTTCAGCCAGTCTTTGAGAGGAGGGGGGTGAGAGCTGGGCACTGACAAAGAGCCTTATTCACAAACCAGCAGCAGCCCCGTCTGCAACTTCCCCCAGCACCCCGGAAGCAACTGTTCCGTGACAGGAGAAACTTGGACATCAGACAAACTCCAGATTTCCCCTGCAGCCACCATTTCCTCATAACACCACGTCTGCACTTCCAGGCACTGCTCTTGCCTCTGACACAGGCTCTCGTGGAGCTGGGAGACCTTAGGCAGGAGCTATCACGAGCCATCTGCCAGCACTGCACCAGCTAAGGTGTTATTATTTATTAAAAAGACTACTTCTCTCCAGAAAACTGTCTCAGATGAAGTTAAAGGGCTCTGAGCCAACCTCACTGAGTATTTCTTGGTCTGTATCAACTGGGGTGTGGAGCTCAGCTTGGGAGCTGAACACAAAAATGGATTCCCTGTACCTGGCACTCTGGAATGTTGCACTCCAGGGGCTGGGGAGGGCTGGGGGTCAAGGAACAGCTGGTGGGTGTCCTTGCCCCTGTAGCTGTGCCCTACAGCCTCCTGTGGAGCCCCTTCCAGTGCCCCCACACCACTGGGTACAGCCCAAGCCCGCCCTTCCCTTGTCCTCTCCTCCCTCGTGGGAAGTGCCAGGAAGGACCATCGTGGCCAAGGGACAGGGTGTGTTTGCAGAGCTGACAATAATTTGGCACATCCCGCGAGGCCAAAGGAGTTGGGGGTTTTGGTGGGTGGCAGAGAGAGTCCTCGGGGCAAGCCAAATCCTTCCACACAGAGAGGTGGCACCAGTGCCAGTGATGAAACACATTTACATCCCAGTTTAAGTGCACAGCACTCCCTCTGTTCCTCTGGAGCCTCCTCCCAGGGCCTGGGGCTCACTGAGGTTTGTTAGGCAGACACCAACCTTGGGGGTCTCCATCCAGCACAGAGACCAAACAGCAACAGGAACACACTGAGAACGAGTCTCCTGGCCAAGGCAAGGTCCCCCCAAACCCAGCCTGCAGCAAACATCACCTGGGATAGCGGGGGATCCATACCCAGGCTGGGGCAGGCACAGTCCAGTCCTTCCAGCCACCCCTGAAGCTCCCCAGATCCTCACAGCGAGAGGAGACCTCACCCCCACAATGACCAAAATCAGCCTGGTGCTTTTAATCCCTCTCTGGTGGCATTTGTGTTTCTCACCCCTGCACGGACAGAACCCCTGGAGCAGCTGGAGGGCAGAGCCAGGCAGCGGGAAGGGAGGCACAGGAGTGCTGTAGCCGAGGTGTGTGGTGAAAACCTGGGGACAAGGTGGCCCTGCGTGGCATGGGCAGCTGAGCCAGGGTGGCACAGAGCTCTCTGCCCCCAACCTGCCACAAGCCACCACCCGAAGAAACACTTCACACAGCAACAAACCTGTTGAAGGAACAAATGAGCTGCCAGGTGGTGCTTTGGGAATGTCTCCACCACGGCTGCACCTACTGCTCAGGGTTATCTCACAATGTGGCTTTTAAGGCTCGCTGCGCTGAATAAAAATTTAGGCAATTAGTGGTCTTATTTCTTAGGAAGAACTGCTTGCTTTCGTATATTAATACAGCTTTTCCTCAATTAAAATTGTTCGCAGTCAGCAAAAACAATTCCTGCGCCGTAATGAAATAATGAAATAATTATATGCAAGGGAGGACTTCTGATCTTTTTAATTATTCTATTCTTCATTTTTAAAAGGGCCATTTGAAAACGCGCTCGTGTAATTGATCGCTATAAATCAGTCAGGAGCATTCTAAGGATCATAAATATTCGAACTTTTAAAAGACAAAGAAATGCTAAATATTCAATGAAATCCTTCAATATTCAGAAAATTTAATCTAGGGTAAAAGGATGGAGTGCTCTTTGGAAAATAAAAAGTAAATTTGTTGTCCTGTGAAAAATGAAATCTCTTGAATGTCAGCAACAGAAATGGAATTAACAAGAGATCTTTTTATTGTTTTTTAAGGTCATTAGGCTGTGAATTCTATAATTATGGAAATTGTCAGTCCAGTTCTGCCGAGTGTTTGCTCCCATCCATAAGGTATTGGAATGTTCAATCAGTCTCTCTCGTGGGAAAGTTCGGTCATAACTGTAAGTGTACCAGCAAAATTGAATTAAGCAAAGAGATTTCATTAGTATTTATAGCCAGAAGGCATCTGTAAAAGTACAGGGCAAAGAAGTTATGTGGAAGTCAAAGGAGAAGAAAAAAAAAAATGGGTTTCTGGTGACAAAGGCGAATGTGAAAGAGATATAAGTGTATAATGAATAAGAGCTATTGAGTGCTGCTCCAAGCAGGGAGTTGCAGAGATGTCAAATATTGATTTTCTCCTGTATGCCTTTGGACTACATATGTAATTGTTTGGATTTGCTGTCTTCGTGATACAACAATATTTGTTGTTGAAGGTTAAAAAGCAAAGTGCGAAACAACCCCACCTCCCCCCCAAAAAAAGTCTGAAACGTGCTGGAGAATTGTAATAATTCCACGAGGAGGGTTGGACGAGCAGGGTCTGTGCTCTGGGGCAAATAAACACTTTTATGACAACTGAAAGCTCTTACATTTATCTGTGGGGAGTGTTGTGGTGCTGCAGAAACACTCACAGCGTGCAGGGCTATCGAACCATATTGCATTTATTGATGGAAAATAGAGAATTTGTTCCTAACGAGTTTCCCCAACTTTTCACACCGTGAAAATATTCTGTGATTGAGTACTTCTTAAAGCAGAACTGGAAATAGATTCCCTGATGCTGATAAATGTCTTCACGCAATAAACCTCCTGGAATATTTTCATCCTGAAGAAACAAGTGCATAAATCACCTTAAAAATTATTCCCATCTTTAACAGTCCCGTGGTGCTGACGTGGAAGTTCTTGATGTTTTTCCCAAAAGAGATTTGTGACTCTTTGGAGGGACGTGTCACATGTGACACCAAATCTTCACTGACACTGGTGGGAACTTTGTCCCCAACTCCAGCAGGGTTTGGATTTCAACCAGAGAGTCTCTTGGAGACCCTGGAGAGCTGAAAGCAAAGGGTGTCCCTGGAAAATTGGGGACAACCAACGCCAGAGCCCACCCAAATTGTTCAACCTCTTTTGAGGTGCTCAGGATGGGAGGTGAGGTCTTCATTTCCAGAACCAGACAGAGTTCAGAGGATTCCCAGTGAGCAGCACTTTGGGAAAAGCCCAAACCCCAGCTGTGAACAAGACAAAAATGGGATCAAACTCCCAAGGGGGTGTCAGAGCTCCCTTTGCTCCCTGTGGGGCTGCAAGTTCACCCTCCCCTGCACCAGCTGGGAAGGAGCCAAATCCTTCAGGGAGCTCAGGGAAAATGGCAGTTCTTGACTTGTGTAAAATTAAAGGTCTCTCGGGGGTGAAAAATCACCTGAAATTCCCTAACCCAGGGATGGAAGCTGCTGGTCACTTCCTTGCCCCTGTCATGCTGAGGGCACCCCACCTTTCATCCCAGTCACACCAGCACTGCTGGAAATGGGGGGGGATCAGGACTTCAGCGTCCTCCTGTGCAGTAAGTGAGTGTTATTGCCACCCAACAGGGAAAATCTGGAGTGTTTTGCCCTGACTGTCTCTCATCTGGAGCAGTTTTGCTGTCACTCCTGTGGTAAAATTCTATTTACTCTGTTACACCACCAGAGACATGGGTTTACAGCACAGAGAGGTGAAATCACAGCACAGAGAGGTGGGATTACAGCACAGAGACATGGGATCACAGCACAGAGAGGTGAAATCACAGCACAGAGAGGTGGGATTACAGCACAGAGAGGTGGGATTACAGCACAGAGAGATGGGATCACAGCACAGAGACATGGGATCACAGCACAGAGAGGTGGGATTACTGCACAGAGAGGTGAAATCACAGCACAGAGAGGTGAAATCACAGCACAGAGAGGTGGGATTACAGCACAGAGAGGTGGGATTACCGCACAGAGACATTCAATGATTTTGCCAAGGCCATGTGATAGGAAAACCAGCAACTCTGATATCCAAATCCCTACAAACTCCTCCAGGCTATGCTGTAGTATTTTTCCCTGGATTCAAGGAATCATCCCTAACAACTCATCCTGGGAACACCTATTTCCTCCCTAGAAAAGACTAACCACAAATTTGTTAACTTTGGCTGAAAACACTCCGTCATAAGGCACATTTGACACCAGCTTCCAAGAAAATAACATTTCCAAACCTGCTGAACTGGGGGGCTGTTTGATTTCACAGGAGTGCAGGGCAGGGCAATGCCAGCCCTTTCTCAGCTCCCAAACCCTGCCAGGACTGAAGGGGCTGGAAGTTTTTGGAGCCCTGCTGTCCGAGCACAATGTTGCCTAAGCAAGCATTAAGAGATTATGGCAATAATCGGCGTTCTTACTCCAAATCAAAGGTTTCATTAATCAAGCCATACCCAGATAAACCTGTCAGTGGACAGGGGGAACCAGAAATCAAACGCTGTGAGAGTTCTGACAGATTGTTAAATAGAAACCCTTTAAAACTGGATTTAATTTACTGTGATATTACAGATATTTATGCATCAATAGGCAAGTGCAGATTGAGTTCAGGGGTCAGCTCTGGTGCTGGAAAAATAAACGTGCAGAGTGAAACAGAAGGTGACAGTTACCTTTGTCAGAAATTACAGTTTATTAAACCAAACATGAAGCTCTCCTCTGATCCCTGTTAAACAGCAGAGCACGGGCTGGGCTGTAATTTGCTGCAGGAGATTGGTGGGTGGGTAATTATGGGAACACTCCCCCTTTTTTTTTTTTTTAAAGTTGGATCTATAAACTTGAGCAGAAGAAACCAGGACCAAACCTTGCAGGGTAGAAGCACAGTCAGGAACCAAGGGAGCTCTCAGGTTATTCATGATTTATGCCATTAAAAACACGTGTTTTACTTCTATATTTGCATCTGTTTATTCACTTTGTGCTCTTGAATTAGGAAACTTTTCAGTTCGTACCTTTCTCAGGATCAGGATGTTCCTCCTCCCGCCTCTTCCTCCTCCTCAGCTCCACGAATTCAGGGGGACAATCTGAGAGAAATACAAATTTAAGGAGAGGTTTCTGTCCAGGTAATTCTGGCACTAATTCACCTGGTCAAGAGCTGCAGCTCAGCCTCTTCCATGTCTTTCTTCGAAGGAATAAGAACCTGGAGACCAGTGGCTGAGGAGTCACAGGGAGACAGAAAATAAATCGCTGTTCCTCTTTCAAGGGATTATTGAGCCTTGTACAGACAAGCACAAAACTTTTGTCCATTGGATCCACATCTAACATTAATATTTGACTTAAACATGATGATTATACTGCACATTTCGGTTTATTTCAAACAAGTAAAAGGGAAATTTAAAGGGAAAATTTGGACCTGATAATGATAGGCCAACAAAAAGGCTGTGACTGACCCTGCCCAGCACAGAAAGAAGTCCCTGAATACAACCAGTCCCGAGTGAAAATCGGTCTGTCAGTGCTATATGAGCTGAAATATTTATCTGCCAGGCTCACATGAGATCATATCAGAATACACGGCTCCGAAACATGTGAGTATATTACATTTCACACGCGTAAGGAACATGTAAGTCATGCAGGACATGTTGGCTGTAGCTATGCTGGACACACGTCCTTCCCAGAGCCACAGCCTGGAAAATCCTTCCCAACTGGAGGGAAAACTCATGCCAATAACGACTGCAGTGGAAGTAACCGACAGGAGGAAAGCACAGCTTCATGAGAAAACATCCTTTTTTGCATGCACAGGGAGTGCAGGACCGGGCCGTTAGTTATTAGGAGCCAAATTAATTAGTTAATAAAAGCCAAAGCAGCAGGATGCTGGGAGTGCCTGAGCCCTGAGCCTCCCCCTCTCCGTGAGCAGAGTGTGTGACACCAACCAGCCCTGCCACAGCCACTCAGGTGACTCTGAGTGACACTTCACTGCCGAGTGCTGAGGCTGCAGTGCAGGAATGGCCACTGCTCCGGGTCGAGGGTCACTAAGAGAAGAAAATAAAATGGTAAAAATCCATCAGGGGAATGCAAGGAAGGGACATATCTCATATATATATGAAGGTGAAAATTTACCTTAGGAATTTCAACAGGACTTACCTGGAATCCAAAGCTCTGGTTCAGCAGTAGAATATTGTGAAGCTGAAGCACATCTTTAATCCCATTCTTTTATATGGTTTAAATGGTTTGAGCCTTTGGGTTCTGGGAGGGGCTCCAAGGTCTCCCTGGACCCTTCTCCAGGTGAACATTCCCAGCTCTCCCATCCTGGCTCCAGCCCTTGGAGCATCTCTGTGGCCTCCTCTGGAATTGCTGCAGCAGCTCCTTATCCCTCTGCTGCTCTTCCAGGGCTGGAGCAGCTCTGCAGGTGGGGTCTCACCTGAGGGGACAAAGGAGGAGAATCTCCTTCATCTCAGAACATCCTTGTGCCCTGAACAATGAGCTCGTGTGGATTTTGAGGAGGAAAGCCACGTATTGGAAAGTTTTAATTAAACCCAAGGAGGCAGAAGGAGCCCTCCCACCCCTGTGCTGTGCCAGCCCTCCAAGCAAATGGTTTATAAACATCACGGAGCCATTTACACCAGGAAGACTCGGGAGCAGAGGTAAAAACAGAGTCAAGAGGAGCCACAAGGAGTGTGAGTTTCCAGAGGAGCTGGAAGACGCCCAAGGGGTCCCTGTCCACGGTGGTGCAGGGGTCACTCCCCTCCTCCATGAGCCCCTCCAAGCCCTGGCACAAAACCCGAACTCCTGCACCAACCAGCCCCAGAACAGAAACAAACCCAGCCCTGGGCAGGATTAGGACTTGTATCCCCAAGCCTCAACACAGAGCTGTGACAGCCCTCCACGTTTTATTTATTTAGATGAGTTTACAAAGCAATTAACACATTTTGGCAAATGCTGAGGTGCAGATTTCCTCCCTTATGATAGATCATTCCTGGCTCTTTTTTTTTCCCCTCTCCTTCTGGACAGATAAATGTTTCATGATCCCACAGACATATTTTCCCTCTGCCCAGTCGCTCAGAATCCATTTGAAAATGCCTGTTGAACTCCTCTAGCATGGAATATTTTAACAAGAGCTCCCAAGTAAGCTTTATTTATGGACTGTAAATACTTCCTGACCAGCTCAATGCACTGTTTCATCACCTCCTCAGCTGGGATTCCTCTTGGGAATCTTTCTTACCTGGGCAAAAGCAGGAAACCCAACAAAAAATAATACAGTTTGAGAAATAAACACTTACTCTTCACATTCTCCTCTTTCCATTGGAAATGCCACCTTTTAATGATTTTTGTCAAAGTTAAAACCTCCCTGGTTTAATCCAGCCTGTCCTAGACAGGAGCTGAGTTTCCCACCCGTGCTCACCAGTCCTGGAAGGCATTCAAATGCTTTCATAAAATGTTTAATAAAATACCTCTAATAAGGTGAAGAGTCTAAATGGAACTCACAGAAATATCCTAACGGAGCTTTGTGGGGCACAGCAGGAACCAGCTCTGCTGGAAGTGCTCAGCGTTGCCCAAAAACAATTTTAAAACTTATCTTTTGATCCAAACCCACAGATTTTGGAGGAGTTTATTGGGGGAAAGCAGATTTTTTTTTTTCTTCCTGAAGTTGGCAATTCTGTTTCCAATAGGTTTGTGGGAGTCACCCACCTTTCACAGGAAAATGGTGATAAGATGTGACAGTGATGAGCTCTGTGTCTGACATGCTGGCCTGGCACACAGAGGGGTGGCAGGTCAGAGTGGCCCTGTGGTGACCCCCCTTGCTGTGCCCTAAGCCAGGACTTGGAGGGGCTTCAGTGAATATTTTCTTCACCAAAAATAAGCACGGAGCGCCCTAAAAGGCGTTACAGCCCTCTCAGGACAAGGAGCTACCTGGTTTAGCAGGTGAAGAGGCGCTGGGGGAGTTTTTGACAGAGAGATTACGGCCCTGATTGCATTAATACCTAACAGGGGCTTTAACCTGCATTGTGGGGAACATTCAGCGCTGTGCAGAAGGCCCATAAAAGGCCTGTGCACCACTTACACCCCACCAAGGCCCCATTTGGATGGTGCTGGTGGGGCTGGGGTGATCCATGGGCCCTGCATCCCAGGGCTCCAGCCCTGATCCACCTGTAATATTTTGTGTGGTGGGGAAAAATATTAGCGGGGTAATTTTATTTATTAACAGCAGCCGTAACTCAGCGCTTGTCTTTGTGTGCTTGATAAAGGGAACCGGGGGTGTTGTACGGCAGCCAGAGGAAACGACCCTGGAAAAAAACCAAACAAACAAGCCCTGGGAAGCAGGAGAGCACGTGGAAGGGGGGGCTGTGCTGGTTAATGGGATGAAATCCTGGATGGGCTCTGGAATTCTCACAGGGAGTTCTGCGGGTGTTTGTGTCCCACTGGGAAGGGGACAGGGCCAGCCCAGAGAAGGGATTTCCTCACATCCCTGGAAATCCCCTCAGCTTCTCCATTTGCATCTCACTGGCGAGGGGAACAACTGAGGGAAGGAACCTGCTGTGTGTCCCTCACACCTTCTGCCCACCTGCAAAAACACCCAGGGGCGGGACTCGAAAGGAGCTGCCACTGCTGTCCCTCTGTGGATCCTCATTTTGAGTTGTGTCCCTTCTTTTTGGGTTGCTTTGCCTCTTTTTGAGGCATGTCCCCGTGCTTGCTGCCAAATCCACACCACTTCCCTTTGAGCCTTGTGTAGATGGCGGGGAAAACACTGTGTCCTGTGGATTTATTCAGACCGATAAAGGCCTTTCCACACAAAATGCACCTTCCCTCCTGAGCCCATCGAGCATCCCCACTCCACCCAAACGTACAATTCCCAGGTTTGAAGGAGCAATGATGGCCTGAGCACATCCCTTCCCTGACCAGCCATTCCCTGGAGGGTGCCCATGTCACACCCGAGTCCCCAGAGCACCCTGGGAGTCTCCTCTTCCCACCCATCCCTTCCTTCCATGAATTCAAAAATATGACATTTTAAAGAAATTTTTTTCACCTTTGCTTTTTGCTCCTGTGTGTTTATTATGCCTCACACAGTACAGGAGCTTCCTCCAGGGACAGGAATGTGGCAGAGTGTTTAGGGGAAGAATTTGAGCCATTTCGGGGGGATGGCTGAGGACCCTTCTAAGGATCATCACTGGGCTGTGCAGGACTGTGCAGCAGGTTCAGGTGTTTGCAGGCAAAACATTTGTTTAGAACGGGGATTTCCAAAATGAAAATCTGAAAAATAAATTAATTTTGATTGAATAGTTCCCAAATGTTTTGGGTTGGGTTTGTTGGGTGTTTTTTCCCCCCAAATCAGGTCTCAACTAACTTTGCAGCCACCTTGCCCAAGAGGCAGCAGAGCTCCTCTGCTCACACAGCCCAATTTGCCTAATAATAATTATGTATTTTACCTTATTTGATTAATTTTGCCCTCTCCCTGCTTAGTAAAGCACCCGGATCACGGAGCTGTATGGGACTCCACTCTTCCAACCATTTTGATTTTATTTCGTGAGTCCCAGGAGGATTTGCTGTGGGGACACCGAAGCGCTGCCGCCTGCCTTTGGCAGCTCCCCGGGATGTTTTCCTGCCTGTGCCCAGCACGGGAATGTCTCCCTGCCAGCCCAGCAGAGCCAGGAGCGCTGGCAGCCCCTCCACCAGCGCCGGCCCAGCTCCCCGGGAAGGGGGCACCGAGGAGTCAGTGCCCAGCGCCGAGACGGGAAAAATTAACTCCAATTTCCAGGCGGTTTCACATTAACGCAGCGTTTGGCCGGGGTTTGGATGCGGAGCAGAAGCCGGGGAGGCGCTGGGAGGATGGACACGGTGCGGGGCTGCCCCGACGGCGGAGCGTGTGCGGGCACATGGACACCCGCGCCACCCCTCCTGGAGGCTCGGAGGGGGTGGGGAAGGGGGTCGGGGCCGTGGGGCAGCCCCGGAGCCTCCGCCCGTCTCCTGGGGGTGTTTCCCGAGGGGAAAAGGGCGCAGGACGCGGAAATTCTGCCCGAGCTGAGCGGGAAATGCAGCGCGCAAACAACGAGGGCAGCGCAGGTTCCGCGGGGCGCGGCCCCGAGGCCGGGGGGGCTCCCCCCGACGTTTCCCCCCCATCTCCCCCCTGCGCCCCGCGCACCCCGCACGGGGGAAAAGTCCCGCGGCCGCCCCCAGCTTGGGTTTCCCTAAAGGCGAACCGGGGCTAAATAATGGATCGATCTAAAATTAACCGGAGGAATGGAAATGCTCTAAAAATAAAGCCAGCAGCTGCCGTGGTCGCAGCCCCCCGCTCCCGTGGGGGCCGGCCGGAGGAGGGGGCGCTGCGGGGGGATCTCCGCGGCTTCTCCGCGGGGCTGGGGCCGCTCCGCACCTCGGCGCGGATGGAACACATTCCCCCCCCCTCCCAGAAAAAAAGAAAAAGACGCAGACGGAGCAGCTGCCAAAGCGGCGTTGTTTTGTTTTTTGTTTTTTTTTTTAATTTCGCGTTGCGTTTCTCTATTTTTCATCCTTTTTATTTGCGCGTTTGGGGGAGGTGAGGCGGGTGAGGGCCGGGGGGTGGCCCCGGGGCTGCGGGGCGTGTG
>WEKX01025921.1:20924-39276 GCA_013390025.1 Pitta sordida | reverse complement strand
CTTCACAGCTTCCTTAAACAGACTCTGACTCACCTCCCCTTTTTTTCCAAAGGTTGTACATCCTCTTTTTCTCCCCCAGCTCCTTCAGGAGCTCTTTGCTCATCCAGACTGGCCATCTGCCCCTCCGACTCACTTTTCGGCACATTGGGACCACCTGCTCCTGTGCCTTCATGAGCTCATTCTTAAAGTATGTCCAGCCCTCCTGGACCCCTCTGCCATTAAGGGCTTTTTCCCATGGTACCCTCTCAATCAAGTCCCTAAACAGCCCAAAGTCAGCCCTCCGAAAGTCGAGCATGGAGGTTTGATTTGTGCCCCTTCTTGGCACATAGCCGATCGAGAACTCTATGATCTCATGATCGCTGCATCCCAGATTTCCTCCAACCACAATGTCACTGACTAACCCTTCCTTTCCTAGGAATGGAAATTACATGAGCCTAGACAGTACATGAAGCAGAGGTCACCTCAGGGGACTCAGACAAGACTTCCTGCTTCTGACACGGGAGAATTTCTTATGGTCTTCATAGGCCTTGGAGTTCTTGGACTTGCACTGTTTCTCTGTGAGTAGATCTCTAGAAGTGATGGGTAAGGCAAAAATACAATAAACACATAAGAGCTGAGTCACTAATCACTATGACAGCTGATTCACAGTGATTTCAGCTGCTCAGCAGGATCCTGGATGCAAAGTCCATATTTGTGGTAAAAGCCTGAGGAAGTCTACCCACTAATAGCAAGTGTGCACACTTTCTGTGTGGAGCACTGATATTGACAATACTGGAATGCTGAGTGCTGCTCTGGCAATTACATAAAAAATGAGCATTGATAACTGGGAGGAAGATGAGAGAAAAAGCTCATGTGAGCAACAGGAAGACATGGAAACGAGGGAAGAAGCAAACAGAAATGTGGCTGGGTGGGAGCAAAAGAGACAAAAGAAAGAGATTATTCTGTGCGTAACTACTTGATAAACAGGTGCAAGATGATTGAATAGCTGGGGGTTAAGGGGCATTGAGATGAGAAGCAACATGTTGACATTTCCCAGTAACACAGTTAACCATTGGAATAAATGACTGGGGATGTGGTAGATGCTCCTTCTAAGCAACATTTAAATTTTCTTGAAATTAAACCCTGATTTTGTATAGCAGATATTATGGGTGGAACCAGGCATTATATATGGAAACCCTCTGTACAGCAATCTGCAGGTGTTGCAGGAGACAGTAATCACAGCCTGTTCTGTCCACACTCTGATATCCCAACACGGTAGAAACTGAACACCTTTAGGTCTTGGGATTCTACTGTTCCTTGCCCTTCGGTTTTATTCTTACCATAGTTAGATCCGTTTGGTCCTGTAAAGACTAAGGACATTATGTGAAAGAAATGCCCTTTGGCTGCTTTCTCTGCTCTCTCGCTTAAAAAGAGCAAGCTGTCTGTAGGCTGGGGTCCTTCAAGGCAGTGAAGCACTGGGTGCCCAATGGTCCCTGGTGGTACTTGTACGGTGCCACACTGACAACAGAGCTCCTTCTCCAGCAAGGAAGGGGAAGATCTGTATCAGCACTGGGAAATAAGGTGAGTCATCTGGTCCACCCTATTCTAGGAAAGGCAGTGCAAAAATAATTTATTTGTTCTGACATCATAAATCCATTCTTGCTAAACAACAGTGCCTGTGCTCTAGGCTTGCAGAAGCAATGGGAAATTTGTACAGGGGTGGTCTTGTACTGCACTCCTCCCCATACCTCCCCCTTCTTCATAACTTTCAGGAGGGAAGGTAGCTGTTGGCTGTTTTGATAGAAGGATGTTTGGGGCTCCCACACACATGTAGGTACTGTCAGATTTCCCAGCTGTAGCTAGTGAGCCAGTCCAGTTTCTGGAGAACCTCTCAAGTTCTTGGAGAAAAGAGGAAGAGATTTCTTTGGCTGGTGGGTAGAATGTCACATTAAAGGAAGAAGCAGGTCTGTCGACTGCAGTATCCTGTCTCTATATGGACCCAAAGAGCCAAGAGAGGAATGAGATTGGGGAAAGCTTATCTGGTGCCTCTCCTCCAGTTTCTGAGCTTCCAGGCACTTAGCAAGGCAGATGTGGTTTCTGCATTGGTAGTCTTGACATTTAGCATCCCCAACATGTATGTGTGGACAGCTGAGGATATTTGATCTGTGTATGTATACATACCTATTAGGAATATGTGCTCAGCATATTGAATGAACTGGTAGACGAAGCTGCCACAGCAGTCTCACCTTTATCGAGTTACAGAATTTGGCCACTGTGACCATTGGCATCACATGCAATTTGGACACCTTCCTAAGAAGGTGCAAAAATTAAGGCCACTATGGATTTCATACTTAGTAACACTAAGGGCTGTCCCCAACCTCTATGATATCCAGACAAAGATAGTAAATTCATCATTGCAGAGAGGAAGCAGGTTAGGTGCCTAGACTTTACTCTGAACATTGCAGCTGGATGTGGCTTGCAACCACTTCCTGCTTCCCTGTTTTTCTGTGCATGGCTGCAAGACTCTTGGGTGGAGCTGTATTTGCAGGAGCAAATGACTGAAGCACAGAGGGTTTCCTCGGCCTGCTAACTCTGAAAAGCAAACAAATGATCACAAGTTCTGGGAGGCAGCAAGATTACTTTGAAGCTATCACTTACACATTGATGCAATCATATTTGCTGTTGCTCTCTGGTGGTCTGGGAACCATAGTGCTGCCAGCTTTGTTGGTGAAAAGATGATAAGAGGCTGTGCCAGTGCACAGAGGCATTGTCCAATAAACAGGTACCAGTAACTCTGGGAACTCAAGCTCAGGAACTTCACAACGCTGAACATCCGGATGATGCTACCCATCATGTTCAGCCATGAACTCAGGATCACCTGCAGCAAGTAGAAATAGCCAGGGTTTGTTGTGCTGAAGCCTGAAGGGCAGAACTTGTGCAGGGTCTCAAATGCACTACAGGACACTGGGTGTTATTAATCACTGCCTGAAGTCCTTCCCCACTCCTCTGGGCCACTGCAGGATGCCCCTGATCCAGCGGTGAGTTACCTGCCTCCTTACAGAGCAATGTGTCTGTCTTGACCCTGTATAAGAACTATACCATAAGGTAGCTTACGTGACAGAGAAGACACTGGCATGGAATTGATGAGAAATTCAAAGTTCGCTAATTACATCCTGTTGGCAAGTTTGTGCCATCACCCGTATTTTGCTGTGACAATCCAAAGATCATGGCAATGAATCATCCAGCATATGGATCCTGCAGATGCTTTTCTATACCACTAGCATGCTAGTGTTCCAGTGCCACGTTCCACAGCACAATTTTTGGAAGATTGTGTAGAGATCTCAAGTTGGCTTAGCAGAGACCAAGCTCCGAGTTGACAGGGGTTTCTTCTGGCCCTGCTGCTCCTCAAACTGGTCCTGCAAGGGAAATAGCTGATCTAACATTTTTCCATAGCAAATCCTACCCAATTACAGCTAAGTCTTTACAGAGTCTGTTCATAGCACCTATCCCTGTCTGTTGGCTAAGATAATGAAAACTAAAGCTGGAAAAGGCACGTAGGGGTGCAATATTATTCTGACTTTCTCCACTGCTCTCCATCTCAGAGGTGATGTGACAGTTTTTACTGACTAGGATAGAACTTTCAATGTCCTCATCACCTGCAGCTCTTGGCAAGACTCCTGTTTAAAGTATGCATATTAGTGTTTTGCGCATCTGCTGTCCCTAGATGAAACTTTTTCAGGGAGACATAACACTTCTACTCACAGCACATCGGAGCCCCACACTGTCAAGAACCCATGTTGCCACCAGACCAAATGGGATCGAGATGAGGAGGTACACTATTGAAAGCCAGTTGACCATCTCCAGGGAAATGTGGAAGTAGGCAGCTGTCTTATCAGCCACAGGAGCAAACGTCAGCCACACCTGCAGAGTAGAGACCAAACATGGGTAAGCCTGAACACGTCCAATAGAACAGAAATTCAGTGTTCCCTCATACTGACTTGTGAAGAGACTTACTATCTTAGTCTGTCCTTGAAATTAGGATTTTAAGGCTGGAAGTAAAAATTCAAACCCCCAGTATCTGCAATTACTCAGACCAGAGCAACGCATCCATTTCACTGCAAAAGCAGAGGTCAGCACCTTTTTCTGTCCCTGTGTGAACATATTGGCCCTGATGCACCTGCTTACCTGATGTAAAACACAAACAATCCTTCTATGTTAGCATAACCAAAACAGAGGCTGTCACCTCCTCTCTGCAACTAAAGGCCTCAAAAACTTGAACAGGTATTTATAGTTACATTGGTAATGCTTGGATGTGGCCTTGTAAGAATAACTTTGCTATGTGTCAGCCAAGAGATACATTGCTCAGTGCACTCAACAGTTAAAAAAGGCCTAGAAATTTGCATTATTCAATGTATCAGAACATGTAATATGGTAGGTAGTGGAAGTATCTGTATTTTTCTTTAAGTGTTGTATCTGAAAATATCTCCCTAAATCTTTTTTTAGGCACTGGTTTCACAGTTCCTGTCTGTTTCTGGTTTCCTGTGGGAATGATGATCTGCTTGATCCTCAAATCAGACCCCGAGACCATGTCTGCAAGAAAGAAATGAGAGCACTACCCCAAATTTAAGGATGTTTCTGTGGACTATTTGCAAAGATGCCTCATGGTGCTTTTTCAAAAGACATGAGAACAGGTTTCAATAATGTGGATGTAAGCTACTCCACTGCTAGAAGATGATCTTGCTGCTGCTGAATACTCAATGTTATACAGTTTGCAGAAATGTGAACAAAAACTTCAGCTACATAGCTTTCCACAAAAGAACTCCAGCCACTCTTGCTTTCTAGGTATTCTTCTTTGCCATCACAAGCTTTGTCTTCACAGTCTGCATCCTGTAGACAGGATCAGCTATGTTGTTAATGTGTGACTGAAAAAGAGCTTGGGTAACCTCAGGGGAAGGTGTGTCCCTACATCCTCCTTGTTATTTCCAGTGTTCTAGGTTTTTTGCTACATGCTAGGAACCATTAAAACTGCCACATTAGACAGATTGAGAAGCGGACATGGACTTTTCCTCTTCCTAGTGTGACTGTGTGAGAATGGCCACATGCAAATATTTGGTCAGCTAGGTTTTTCTCCTAGAAGGGATGCAATGAGGAAATGGTAGTAATAGAGAAGTTTTGAATGCATTATCAGTGACCTTACGAAGACTTCTAGCATCAGCCTTTTCCGTTTCTCTGGAAGGAGCTGACATGCATTCAACTTAAAGCTCACATAACCAAGCTGGGCTCAGACATACCAATGTCAAAGATCTGGCATGAGATGGATTTGGTATTGTCCTTATATTTACTCAGCTTCTACAGTTAGGCAGAAAAAGATGCCGAGTGCTGAAGGAAACTGTACTCTTAGACAAAAGGGAGGCTATTCCAGATCACTTCAAGATTTGCATCAGATTGGGATGGGAATTTAATGTTAAATACTAATGTAACTGTTTAGATGTTACAAGCATCACTAATGTGTGAGCATTAGTTTGATTATGAGATGCTAAACTGCTGCTAAACAAATCCCAGCTATGTATTTCCAGCAACAAAATTCTATTCCTTATTGCCTTTCACATGGAGGTGCGTGATGATGAAATACTATACCAGGAAACAGTGTAATTAAAGACATGATAAATTTTGTAAGCCAGCTCCAGGTACGTTTTCACCCCTGCTCTACACAAGATGCTCATCCATCCATGACATCATTAGGAGAGTGATGTCATAAGTCAGAGCACAGCATTTTGTGTTGACAATAAGTTTCAGGAGAAATTAGTAAAGCACAGACTGGATGGAAACATTTTATGCTGGGTTACGAACTGGTTGGAAGGACGAGCTCAGAGGGTGCTGGTGAATGGTGCAACATCCAGCTGGCAGCCAGTCACCAGTGGAGTCCCACAGGGGTCAGTGTTAGGCCTGCAACTGTTCAACATCTTTATTGATGATATGGATGAGAGAATTGAATCCATCATCAGCAAGTTTGCAGATGATACCGAGCTGGGGGCAAATGTTGAACTGCCAGAGGGTAGGAAGGCCCTTCAGAGGGACCTTGATAGGCTGGAGAGATGGGCAGGCTCCAACAGTATGAGGTTTAACAAGACTAAGTGCCGGGTTCTTCACTTTGGACATAACAACCCCATGCACCGCTATCGGCTGGGGNAGAGAAGGCTCGATGAGGAGATTAGTGATATGGTCTAGCTGGGGGGTGTAGGGTCTTTCTGGCTCGAAGTGACCTGTTAGACTGTGAGGGAACTAGGTTTGTGTTTACCGCTCTGGGATGTGCGTTCGGTCTCTGTATGGGTGTTAGATGGTGAGTTGGACTAGATGATCCAGTTTGAGTATACGCCTGTGAGAGCACAGAAGGTAAAATGTTGCCAGCTATGCAAGCCTGATCTTGTTCCTCAAAACAGGAAGTGGGTTTCTTCAAGGGCCTGGAGAGAAAAAGTATGTTTCATTGTTTATCATGTGTTGCTCTAACAGAGAAATTCAGAACTGGGCAAAGGAGCTTAAGGTGTAACTACAGTCAACGAGGGCATCAAACACCCCAGTAACAAAGAGATGGCCCTGTGGAGTTTGCTAACACAGGGTGTTAAATAGTGAGTTAGTATGCCACCATCAGCTTTTGTTTTTCTCAGATGTGATAGCTTCATCCACAGTAGTTAGTTGTGCTGGAAGCTTGAGCCTTTATCCTACATGTTTTTCTAAAACTGCGCTGCCAAGGCTGGCACTTAAACAAGGTCTGCTCTGATACAAGTCCTCAGGCAGAACAGGTAAAAAAGATGCAGTACATACTTTATTGTTGAGGTCAAAGTCCTGTAACCTGTAAAGATGCAGAATAGAGATAGAGGTTCCACTCTGCTTCACAAGGGCCATTATTTTAACTCAGCTTCGGCCCACCAAAAGCACAGAATCACAGATATTCAGAGCTGTAAGGGACCCACAAGGATCATTGTGTCCAACTCTTAAGTGAATGGTCTGTATAAAGGCTCCCCACTGTAGATCACAGCAACAGATGCAGGAGGAAAGAGAATGTGTGGGGTTATAGGATGCCAGCTCCCAAAATCTGGGACAGATAAAGGAAGGGAAAGCGGAAAGACAGACAACTCTGCCCTTGCTGTTTTTCAGTCCTCACACTGTTTCAGTCTCTGCACAAGTCTCGCTTTGTGGAAATATGCCCTTCTGATCCAGTTAAGTGGCACTCAACTCCACTTCTTGAGAGGCCACACAGAACCAGCGTGAGGTGCAGAAGGCATCAAGAGGAGTCCGTGTTACACTCTGTGTGGCTTTGTCCCTGTCCACATGCACTTTTTCTGAAGACAGCTCAACAGATGTCACAATGTCAGTTCCTGATTGGGATGGTGACAAGCAATTTTCATTCACCTACTACAGCTTATGTCCCTTCAGGACTACAATTAACCAAACCTTTCATCAGACTTTCACAAATTTCCCAACTTGCACAAGCTGGAGTGGATGATGTTGGAGGTCAGCAGCAGTCCACTTTCTGGGCCATGGCATGTTAGGTCAAGAGATTTATACAGAAGCCCACATAGAGCCACTAAAGCACAGACACTCTTGCCTTTGGAGACCAAGCAGACACAATGAGTTTGTGAGTCCAATCCCCTAATACTAGGCAAAACGACTTCCCAGCATTACGTCAAAGGTTTTGCATTAGTTGTTCTCAAATGACAGCTTGTCCTGTAGTATAACCCAATACCATTGGCTATGTTCACTCATGTTGTAGAGCACAGTCATATCTCAGCACACACTCTTCATTATAAAAACTTGTGCTTCACACAGCAGTACAGCAGCTGAGGAAGTGGACAGAAGGTCCTCTGAAGACCTGAAACCCTGTCCTGGCTTGCATGAGAGTCCAGCTGCAGCTCCCACTGCGCACAGCTGGCTGACTGGGGAGCCATGCCCCATCACTAGAAGAAAAGGACAGAAATGTTTTCTACCTGGAGTCTACTTATACTCATAATTAGAGAAGGGCGCCTTCCACATCTTCTTTAACAAGGGAGCATGTAGTACTACCAGGGAAAGCAAGGGCACTGACAATCAAACCGCTTGATTAATACAGATGTTGGAAGAGTACTGGCTCCACTTTCAGCTCTGCCTCCATTTGCTTTAACTTTCTTCTAGCTGACATTTTGTTTTCAGTTCTCCTGCCCCTCCCAGAGACTGTCTGGTCTCTTCTCCATAAACTAAGGATTAATTTCCATTAAAGGGGCATGCCAAGAAAGATGGAGAGGGACTTTTCACAAGGCACATAGTGGTAGAACAAGGGAGAATGGCCTTAAACTGAACAAGGATAGATTTAGATTAAATATGAGGAAATTTACTGTAAGGACAGTGAGACACTGGAACAGGTTGCCCAAAGACGTGATGATTTCTCAATCTCTGGAGGTGTTCAAGGCCAAGTGGATGAGGTTCTGAGCAACTTAGTCTAGTGGAAGGTGTCCCTCTCCATGGCAGGAAGATAATCTTTAAGGTCACTTCCACCCCAAACTATTCTGTGATTCTATGATCATGATACAGTTATACCTCCTCCATCGTGAGGAAAGGGACAGGCCAAAGGCCTCACAAAATATTAATCTCGCAAAGAACTGCAGGTCGTTAATATGCATGCAGGCCACGCCCATTGCTCCACCCCTCGGAACTCCGAAGCGCTGCAGACAATTCTTTGCTCCTTCCCGTAGTCTGTCTTGGCACAGGTGAGCAAAGGGAACCATTTCTGAGCGGCTGCTGTGACCGCAGACCAAACCCCACGCTGCTCCCCCCCAACCCCCCGGTGCGACTCCAGCNTGCGCATGTGTCAGGCAGCTGGGCTCGCGGACCGCTAAATCATATTTGCGAAAAAATTGCTTCGCAAATGGGCGAGGTGGTGAAGGAGAAGTCGCGATACAGAGAGGATTCACTGTAATTGCAAGCGTGCATGAGCATTCCTGTAACCAGCAACAGGTTACAGCTGTTCTCATGCTCACTCCATTCATTTCTAAGTTCTTCTGTTGCCCTTTCTGATACCCTTGTAAACTCTTCAGTGATTCTCAGAAATGAGTCCAGCCCACTTGCTCCCAGAATCAGTCCAAACCCACTCATTTTCTGCCTGCTCATTCCCCTTCTACCTCTACCCTCTCCTAGTTCAGTTCTTCCACCCTATTGCCCTTACTGTTTCCATGCCCACACAGACTCTCCAGGACCACTTTCATCTGGAGGACCAGGTGTCCCTCCACACATTCCAAGGGAGTTCAGTGTTCATCCTCCCTCCCATCTCTACAAGAGGTTATTGATGGGACGTGAGACACCAGTTTTCTATTTGCAATGGTAAAGGTGATGGCTGAAGGCAGGACTCTCCCAGAGACTCTATACTCTGGTAAGCAACAGGCATGTGCTGCAGAAGGTGGCATACATAGCACAGCTCCGGGATTTTCAGAGCTCAAAGGGGAGCAATGATATATTGAGGCATCACAGGTACAATGAGGTGCAGACCTGCCAGACGCAGTACCAAAAATGTTTTCTAGGAAAGGCAAGCTAGTAATCAATGCCTACTCTCCTCACCAACAGAAGACTCTAAAGACGAAAAGTATTTGCAGAAAGGCAGGGTGGAAATTAGGCTGTTTTGCCATGTCAGTGGAGGTATCAGCTAGCAAAGGATGCTATATAGAGTGTTTTCCATTGTCTGGCATACTGTATAGCTGAGTTCAGGGTAGCAATGCCCTTGTAATACCTTTCATGTACAGTTTTAAGAGGAGCCGAGGGGGATGTACATAGCATGAAATGGGAACTTCAGCTTTGTAACACGCACTGGCACAGCTCCCCAATCCCCACAAGCTTTGGCTACAGCAGTTCTCCCAGTCCCAGCATGCCTTTTCTCATGCACTTGGACAGTACTTAGAAGGTGACGTACTATGTCCTTCTGTGACAAGGAGGCTGCCTCCTTCCTCTTTGACACCAGCCTAAGAAGACTTTACATCACAGTCTTCAACTTCAAGATTAAAAGGGCCACACAGACTGGAAGCAAACAGCCCCTGACCTCAACTGAAGGCACCCATGCTGACACAGGAGCCTAGGAAGTTAGGACAGAAGCATGATATTCAGAAAAGGTCAGATCTTTGCTGAGATCTCTCTTTTAGCCTCTACAGCTCTCTGGAGAAGTAGCAGGACAAAACAGCCAGGCAGCAGCAGCTGTGTGCGAGCATATCTACAGGGTCACTGCTGGAGCAGATAGCTGTAAGTGAGGAGTGTGTGCACCCTGACCTGGAGCATGCCAGCCTCCACTTGTGCAGCACTCCTTCTTCTCTCAAGTACACTAGAAGGTGATGTAAGTCCTCCAGCTGGTGAGTCAGGAACCACTTGTCCAAGTGTGAGCGAGCTCCAACTGCCTGCTCCCTGGCTCCTCTTCAGCTTGCTCACACTGACAAGCATAGAAAAGGGCAGTAAACACTCTTTCATTCTTCTGTGCTTTTCTGTGTCCATTGTGCTAAAGCAAGAAGTTCCTCCCATGAAACACAAATTTTCCACCTGTTTGGCTTCACAGGAAGGAAGCAAGAAGGAAAGAGGTATTCGCTTTAGCAGTTTACCACTATAGCAGATGTGAACACACCATAAATACTCTTCAATATTAAGTTTTCATATGAAAAAAAATGACACTTAAAATGAGGGCATCAGTCTGGCAAAACAAATCTAAGGAGATACCACAAGTAGAATTATGTTACCTCTCACTAACAGTGCTGCAAGAAACAGCTGGGAATAAAACATTTGCCTAGGACTTCAGGCAGCAAGTGAACTATGCTGATGTCTACTTATGGTCTTCCTGGGATAAGGCAGGGGTTTGTTTTTTACGTTACATTGTCAGCTAGAAATTCTCAGAATAGCCGTATTTAGGAAATAAGAACTAATTCCTGCTAAGGTAGTACCCACTTCATACAGCAAGGAGAGAGGTTTTCAATCTCAGGTCAGTAATAGAGATACAAGTAAGGGGCTATTTATCATTGGTGTAAAAGCTTCCATTATAATATCAACCCCACTGTGCTCTGGTTGATGATGTAGAACAGGAGGATATAGGGAAGAGTGTCCCTTTCATCACCACGTAGTCTGTAGCAGCTTTGCTCAATCATATACCCTAAACCAGACTGAACTAAGAAATGCTCTTTTCTCAGTCAACCCTTCCTGCATGACTAGGTGCTAAGTGGCTTCTTCCTTGTCTTTCTGACACTGACAGTGTATGCTTAGGATTGTCTCCTGACAACCACTTTCAGTGACACCGAAGGCCACTATTAGAAAACTGCATGTGTATGGGCAAGACTGGTGAATACAAAGCATCATTCTGGAAGCTTGGTCAGCAAATGAGGTCCAAATCAGACAATTCAAAAGTTATGTGTCCTTACTGTATGAATTTGCAGATGGCGTGACATAGGAGTAAATAGAACAAAGTGCTGCATTAAACATCTCCAGGATGTTGAGGACACACCTTAACTTGCAAGGTAATTTTTCACACTGCAGAACTGGTAAATTAATCTTTTCATCTGGAACAGCAACCAACAACTCTGATTTCATGGACTTTCAACCACTCCCTCCATTTTAATGTGATTTTTATCAAGAACATTTAGGAGAAACTTTAGCATCAGGAAATGTTTGGTTACAACTTTGTATGTCCACATACATGCCATTCCAGACCATTCCAATGGCTTAGAAACTGTATTTCCACTCCAGAATTAGGTACCCACTTTTGAAGTATTGAAGTTCTGGCCTAATTTCATACTGTGGAAAAAAACCACTGTGGACTGTCAGGAAGTTGTCAAGAGAACAAGGAGATAAGCAACAGGTCAATGTTGCAGAGCTATGAAGTTTCCAGCAATGTAAGCCAGGACACAGTTAGCTTTGTAGATGCACTGAAGGATCTTTTTACATAAACCCCCATTTTCACTGTCCACTTTTAGCATGGTGGGGTTTTTCTTGCCACATAATATTCTTCTGATGTGCCAATTCAACTGCAAGCAAGCAGTGGAGCTTTTCTGCAGGATATTTTTTTACATCTTAAAAGATACACTGATCTTCCATTCAGAAGATGCTTTTTTTTTTCCCCAAGAGAGCTAAATTCTCACCATGATTTTCTATTTCTCTACTGCAGCACTCTTGCATCATGGAATACCTAATTTCCTTCCAGCATTTAAATGTTTGCAGGTTGCAGTGCCTGATCTTGTTTGCTAGACAGCCTGCATTCAGAGCATGGTAATCCACAAGCATATGAATAATTTGACATCAGTCTGATAATTATCAACAATATCCTCAATGACTTGATGAGCAATGATCTGGGCTTCTGCTTTGTACACTAAGCCTTGGTAAGGGGAAAATTTATGAGTTTATCTCAATACATAACTACTGAACAATTTAAAACTTTTCAACAGGTCAGGTATGACCTGGTATCCCATTCTTTTCAGGTTTTTCAGAAAAAGGCAGTAAAAGCAGACAATAAGAGCTTCACATAACGATCTGTTTAGTGCAAGACATCCTGAGGAAAACCTAGTTGCTCCTTCTTCTGACCAGATAAATCTGCTGTCAAAGGCCAGTAATGAGCCAGAGGTGACTCCTGCTCCCCTCCCACGGAATTGCAACATTGTTCTGATAGTCTTACGCTTCAAACACGTGACACTCACAGACCATGAATACTTTGTGCGTCTCCTCACAGCCTGCGAAGTGGACTCAGCAGCATCTTTTGATGTGCTCCAGGACACATTTTGGTCTGACTGGACGCTCAGGTACTTCCTGCTGTGCTCTTGGAGATCACACACATCCTCCTGCCTCATCCTGCCCTTCCCCTGTCACCACCTCTCGGTGCCCCGGATCCCACCGGCCACAAAAGCAAGCGTGCAGGCCGAGGTAAGCAGGGAAACAAAGTTAAAAAGGAAAAGCCACTTATTCGGCCCTGGCGGCACGGCCGGGCTGAGGCCTCTCTGACAGGTAGAACCAAGTCCCGGTGCACCGAGGAAGAGGGGTTGGATCTGAAACAGGGCACTGGGGCAGAGCCCTGAGGATTGCCTGCCTGCTTCTAGGGAGATATAGGGGGTGGTTTTGGCTTCGACGAGCCATGTCAGCCCGTCCTCCTTCCGGAGCAGCAGCAGCCAGCCAGAGCTGCACTCCAGAGCCTCTGCACAGCCAGGGGGGAGGGAGAACTGTGTACCTGCCTGCTCTGCACCTCGGTCTGCTGCTCGGCCATCGGGGGTTGCTGGCGGCCCCCTACGCACCCCCCCGCTCGACCCTCTGCCCCACCACCCTCCCGCCCCAAGCGGCCGCGGGGGCTCCAAGCTCAGCGCGGCGGGGGGAGCGAGTCCGGCTCGGGCCGTGCCATGCCGCCGCACTTACCATGGCGTTGGAGCAGTTCAGCAGGCACACGGCGGCCAGCAGGAGCCACCGCCGCCGGTACGTCTTGAACTGGGCCGGCCGCTCGGGGCTGCCCTCCCCCAGCAGGCACGCCGCCTCAGCACTCTCCATCGCGGCTCGGCTCAGCTGAGCTCAGCTNCCGCGAGCCAGGTTTGCTCCGCCGCACTTGTCAGCCAGGAAAATCCCGGGGCTCCGAAATGGGGCTGCTGAGGTGCGCGGGAAGTGAGGTGCGCTGGCGAGGCCACAGGCCCACCTTGCCTGTATGTCGTTAAAACAACAACAGCATCACCAACATCACTAATCCCCGCTGACGGCTCCGCGTTGCCGCCGAAGTCACCGGCAGCTCTTGCCTTCGGGCAGCACCAGAGCGGCAGATTCAGCAGCTGTGGGTTGATGGTGGTGGCAGGAGGAGGGAGAAGCCGTGTGGGAATAGCCCTGTCCGATAGATGATCGCCCACAGGAGCAGAAAAAGGACTATGGGAGAATAAAGGGAGAATGTCAAGACTCACAGGGCTCTGTCAGCCACAGGGTATATAGTTTGGTTATGATTTATAGGGCTGGTTTTGCTGAAGACAGCAGTGCGTATTTTCTTTCCCCAATGCAGAGACACCCACGGTAGTTGTTACCTGCTTCTCAAAAACTCGCCAAAAGAAAAAGTAGAGTGAAAGGGGAAAGTCCCCCCTGCTTCCAAACAAGACCTTTGACTTCAGGTTGATTGCACATTGGTAGTGCCAGGATGTCTTTCCCCCAACTCCGAGGTTTAATCACTCTGCCACACCCCTGCTGCTAAGACTCAGGAGTGGAGAGAGAGGAGGAGGACATCTCAAGATCGCCCTCTCTGATTCTTGTAGGTGACTTAAATCTCCCAGATATTTGCTGGAACTTTGGCACAGTAGAGAAAAAGATTTTCACTGAAAGAGTGATCTGGCATTGGAATGCATTGCCCACAGAGGTGGTTGAATCGCCATCCCTGCAGGTGTTTAAGGGTAGACTGAATGAGGTGTTGAGGGCCATGATATCAGTGTTATAGCTGTTAGGTTCTAGTTGGATTATAGATTGGACTAGATGATCTTCAAGGTCTTTTCCAGCCTTATCAACACTGTGATACTGTGATACTGTAGAAGTGACAAGAAACCATTTCTGTCCCATGTTAATCCTGTACTTTTGGGGTAGAGAGATGCATGGGATGTTTGTGCTAGCAAGCATAATCTACTGATTGATAGGTTGTGCCTTCTAGTCTCTCTCAGCTGGAATTAAGGGTTGATATTCAGTGATGCTGGCTGGCATTTTGTAATAGCAAGTGGGAATATTAAGGTAATATTGTTGATTGACATGTTCCTCTGTCTAAAATTGCCTGGCCTGTTTTGCCTGATGTGTGAGCTGGTGACAAATGACCCTGCTGTTCATCTGCTCTAGGCTGATGAATAGCAACTTCTGCCCTTCTCTGAAAGGACATGCTGTGGCCTGATGCATGGGGAGAAACTTGTCCACCAGCAGTCTAGAAAGAGGCCCAGGTGTATGAGACAGCAGAAGGACACAGTGCCCAGTGGTGACCAGGAGAACCACCACTCTTCCTTGTCTCTTCATTTGGCAGACAAACCCTGTTATGAAAAGGAACTTCACTGAGACTCTGTCCACATGATCTCAACTGTTTTCACTCCCTTTTCAGCTCAAAATTTCTACTGTACTACACTAAAAATGTCTGAATAATGCTATCACAAAGCATGAACATGTGACACATCTTTACTGCTTCATTTTGTTAGTAAAATGCATTAAAAACTCGAATTGCACATATTTGTAGGATAGGTCAGAATCAAGTCTGCCCTATTTAGCCCCTTTCTGCATTATTCGTTATGTCAAGATAACATGATGTTCCGTTTCCTGTTTGAAATAGCGTCCCAGAGTGAGTTGCAGACGCATAGTGAAGGAGAGGCTGTCTGTGAGAGCTTTGTCACTTTGGGTGCACGCATCAGAAATCAAGTGTCAAACAGGGCCATAGAAAGAGAAAAAGACAACTCTAGCAGGGGAGAACTGCTTTGCTCTTTGGAGCAGAATAATCAGCAGAACATTTTACTCCCACACCTGGGACTAAATTAAATATTTTTCTTCTCTCATGCTTCTCTAGATGTATTGCTTTGCTGTATGTACCCTGCAAGGATTAAACTGGTTTCAGGAAGAGAAGAGCCTTCAGAGTAGCTCTATGCAACTTCATCCCTCTTCTCTATCCCACATCTCCCATGATCAACAGCACCAGTTGTTACTGGAAGCATATTAAGTAAAAGAAGAAAGCCAGGACTTCGGAGATCAAAGCGACGATCCAATATGAATTACAGCTAAGACTCGTTTATTCAGGGTTCACACAGATCATATATAGCACATTTCTGCCAATTCATGCTTACACAGCGGTTCATGCTTTGCAATTGCAATCAAGACACCTGTTGTTTTCTACAGAAGCCGTTATCAAAACATTCCTCTATTTCTGCTGCCCAGCGCCAAGCTATGAGCCAAGTCTGGGCTTTGTGCAGTCTCTTAAAGGGCCAGCACCCTTTAGATTCTAACCATCTTTCTACAATTAAGGACAGCAGTATGATTCATGTTGAAGATGGTGCCATCTGCCCTGCATTTTCTCATCCTTTCCTGGTGCTCTCATTCTTCCCACACCTCAGCACATCCTATACTCTGTTTTCATTCTAGATCTTGTTTCCAGGAACTGGAAGCACAAGCCAGATGTCACAGGTACTTCTCATTTAAGCAGTCTTGGTTTGTAGGCACTTGTACTGAGTTACCTGGGTCTCTGATGTGTACGCATATGTAAAATATGTGCATTGAACAGACCCAGTCACACAACTTGTACACTGAAAAGTCTCTGCTAAAAACAGACCAAAAAAGTTTATTTTCTCTCAGGTAGGGAAAAATAGATAGATATGGGGGAAAAAGTTCTCAGCAATGGAGTAGCTGAAGTCTCTGTATCTTGACTGAAAAATGGATGTGAAAGAACTAAGTGTTGGGGGAGGATTCTGCATCCATAGCACTTTTCCAGTGCTGGGCCACTGTGACAGGAATTACAGGATCATCCAGGCCATCAGCGACCTCTAGTCCAACCTCCTGTTCAAAGCAGAGTCAGCAATTGTGGTGTCCCACCCTCAAAGGGAAGGAAGCATCCAAGATTCTTACATGCTAACGGTTGAAAGAAATTACAAAAGTTATGGGGTCCACAAAAGCTTACAAAGTATTATTGGTAAATGACACACTTGGCATGGAAACATAGAGGTTAGTCCTGGACATACTATGTAAATACATGGCCATGGGGTTTGGATAAAGGGGTAGTGTGAAAGCAAAGAGAGATGAGATGAAGAGGAGAGAGGAATAAAAGGAGACAGAGAGATTACCACTCCTGACTCTAGTGTTGATCAAGCCAATTGGATTTCCAGGGTTCTGGAAGTACCCATGCACCCAGGCTTTGTGGGGGTACCTTTTACAGGTATTTTTTCCCATCCTGGAAGTATGTTTCTCATTTTCTATGCAAATTAGTTATCCTGTGAAGTCCATTCCTCTAGACCTTTCAGGAAATAGGATGGAGGGCTTTGGGAGTCTTTGGTGATCTTGATCCCCCACCACAGTCCATGTTCACTTCTCAGCCTCATTCCTGCACTTGCACTGTGCTGTGTTGTGTTTACCTCCAGGAGCCAGAACCAGGACATTTGTCCCTGAAACATCCTACCTCCATATGGCCCCTTCTCCAGACACATCCTGTTGTTATTCACTGTGTTTTATCACAAACATTCTTTGGATGTAATTATGGTTGGCTCAACAGCTATTTGGCTATTGGTGTTTGAGACATATACACTAGCACCCTTGTCTCCTAGCCTTCTACTGTAATAAGGTCAGACCAGTTTGTTGAGACTCAATCTGGTCTTCAAAACAACTTTTGCATAGTTAAAAAGAGCTGAGAACACACAGCCCATGTCTCTGGGCTCTGAAAAACATCTGCAGCTGATGCATCATGATTCTCCATCTTCAGTCGTGGCTTCAGGTGGATTCTGCATGACTGGTTCCTCTCTCTCTTCCATAGGTTTGCACCATGTTCCTTTTCACAAACAGCAGCGGGATGCCTGGAATTCTTCCTACTCCTTCTCTAGTAGGCCGGGGGTGCCTTCAGAGCTTTCAGCCTCTCCATACAGGCCCTGCTCTGGCACCCTACATCTTGCTACTAAGTTTTTTTTTCTTCTCTCCCAAATACGTTTATTCACAGAGGCATCCCTATCTCTCTAACCTTGAATCACTGGCAGCGACTGAGGCCCAGGCAGGAGCTGAGCTGTTAACCCCCCTCGCTGACAGAGGAGCAAAAAACCCTAAACCAGGATATATGGGTATCCATGGCTCCTCAAAGATGATGGAAAGTAATCTTGTGCTGATATTAGCCAGCTCTCTCAGCATCCTTGGACACACCCCTTATGTTTCCATGGACTGGTTTGAGTTAAGACTTCTCCATCAATTCCTAACGCACCCACTGATAGTTATCTTTCTGTGAGAATCCTAGGCCCTCCTGCTTGGGAGACATTGCTGTGTAAATAAAGGATAGGGTTTGTCATGGGGAGACCCCTTTTGTTCTATTGTAAAACTTTTCTCCTTTCTACTGGAACAGACAACAGGGTTCATTTCTTATCTCCTCTTCCCTCCCCTGCAAGTCATGGAGCCAGGGGAGGGGCTTTCTCCTTTTTACCTGACAAACAATGGAGGATTCTTTGTCTTATCTTCCCTTCCCAGCAAGGCATGTGACTAGGGAAGGGGCCTGAGGGCTGGGGTGGGTTGAGTGATGGCCAATAGCATACAAAGACATGCCCACAAGGCATGTGACATGGGAGAAGCCTGAGGCCCTATAACTACAGCTACTGGGCTCACAGAAGGGGGTTCATGGATCTTCTGGACTGAGGAAGCCTCTTTTTCACCTCTGATCTCTACTGCC
>WEKX01025921.1:0-17349 GCA_013390025.1 Pitta sordida | reverse complement strand
GAGGCTTGGATGGATGGAGCGTGGTGGCCATGGTTCCACACTTGTGGGTTTGGTCCCTGAGTAGGTGTTCGCTTGGGAGTTGAACTAGATGATCTTTATGGGTCCCTTCCAACTCAGAATAACCTGTGAACCTATGACTTAGCTAAATCTGCTTTGCAAGAATACCGTGCAATGGTCATATTGTTATCATTATTATATCCCCCAACATGTCATTCCTCATCTTCCCAGAAAGCAGTGATACCTGTGAACAGTGGCTCCCTGTTCTCTCTTTCTCTCTCTTTTTCTCTCTCTCCCCTTCCTCTTCAATTTTGTTTCTCTTTGCAAGACAACAAGAAAAGGTTAGATGTGCGTTATCTGTGCGTTGCTTGCATGTTTGGTCATCTCAGTTCAATTTCTAGTGATTGGAAGATTTGTTTTGTGGTAATTTCAATTTCTCTTCAGTGCAATTTACCATGTGATTAGATGCATGGTTGCATGTTCTTTCAGCTGGACATTTACCTGGAATGGAATTCCTTTCCTAAATATCCTTTAAAGCACCAAGAATGCAGTTGTCATGTGTGATTGCTAATAACTACAGAGAAGTTCTCCAAAACCTTTATTTTTGCCTTCCAGCAGTCCAACTCACTAATGTATTCTTTCTGCTTCATGCGACTTTGCAGATGCAGAGAGCATCTACAATATACAGGCTGGGTGAGGAGTCTATAGGCTGACAGAGGATTGTAGACAACTCAGTGCAAAGGTATACAAAGGAATTTCCATCCCTTCTGTTTTGCCTCTCTCTCTGCATGTCAGAAATCCCTAGCAGGGGGCTTTTTAACCCCTTTACAGAACACACAGGACACGCAGTACGTTCACACACCCACAGCACGTGGAGGCATGCTTTCTTTACTCATGGTGTCAGTTTCTGTAATTGTGAAAGAGCAATGCAATATTTTTATTACACAGTGGCTGCAGAAAGTGGCATGTGAAACCTTCAGAGAAGTCCAGAAGTAATGAACATGTTGAGGGAGTAGTCTCAGTCCTTCTTTTGTTTCTGAAATAGCTGTTGACCTGTAAACAGAAAAAGAACCAACTGGGCCCTAAACCATCCCAGAAGGATGAGAAATGGCAAAGTCACTATATTTGTCAATCATACAGTCAATGTTACTGAAAATGAGAAAGAAGCACAATTCCCCTAGTCCTGCACTAGAAGACCCAAGCTTTTCACAAGGAAAAAGTCTGTGATCTATACAAGTAACTTTTTGCATTTGTAGACCAGCTTCAGTCATGCTGGATGGAAGGGTAACGATCCCAATGACTTTCACGTCCTATAAATGTTGTAAAACTTGGTATCTAGGAAGACCAGAAGGAAGACACGGTACTGTGTGTAAGGGAAGGCAGAGGAAGGTCAGGTATTCTCTCTTCTGACAAGCTCCCCAAAAGCTCAGAAGCAGGGTTAAGCTGGACAGTTGGCACCCTGTCTCCTGTTCCAAGCCAGCCAAGGCACACACTGCCTCTTGGCCCCCTGCAAACTGAAACAGAAAGAGATCAGGATCATGGAAAGCTCTCTAGGTCTTGGAGGGAGACTAAAAGAAAAGATTGATGTGACAGAGCGGATACTGGACAGAAATGCATGAAAACTACATGTTTTTTGTAGGAAGAAAACTTTGTTTGGATTTTTACTACACCAGACCAGAACGTTAAAAACCAGCTGTTTAAAAAAACTTGCCTATTTTCTTGCTGCTTTTTCCAACCTTAATGATTCTTGGTTCACAGTATCATAGAGTTGCTAAAAAAACTCTCTATATAAAACAGCTAAATTTGTTAGATGAGGATAGTATTACACAAAGTACCTCTTTTGTGTTCTCATGCTGGATTTCACAGTTTATTCTCACTTTAAGCAAATACTCAGTTCTTGTTTCCATCCATAATTAACATATTTGAAGGCAGAATTATTTCATACAAATCTCAATTGTTATGATTTTAAATTCTCCTTAAGGCCCCACAGAACCACTGAAGCTTCTCTTGATGCTTTAAAGCTAACTCCTATTAGAACATAGTTACCTAGAGGCTGATTCATTTTCTCTGCTGTGCTGTCACATGTGCTAACATAGCTGAACATGCGATTATACAATTTAAATTATCTCAATATATGGCACAAGTTTTAAAAATCAAAATGGTTACAATTATGAATACCTTTAGGGAATAAATAGCCTCTGTGTAAATGATGCGGGTTTTACATCTGGCTTCTTGAAACTATGAAGCTAGAATTATCATTTGACTTTGAAAAACTGATAGACTGTGTGGACTGCAAAACTTCTAAATGACAGATTTAAACAATTTTTTTTGTTCTTGCAGAAATCTCACTGAGATTTGGCTATCATTGTGGCCTTTACACGTGCTTAAGAAAGACATTGTATGTTACACAGAGGAATGGTTCATACAAAGAACATAGGTTTTACTACCTAGTACAGAGGCCAGAAAAGGTAACCCATGTAGAACTGATTGCTTGTAAAACAAATGTCAACTGCAATAGCAAAGCAAATGCAGACAGACATTCAGGCTGGTGTTGCAATATATTATGCTGACTCATTATCAATGTAAAGAAAAAGTACATGAAAATAATTTATTTTACTATATTAATGCTCTAAAATCCAGCTGTTCATTTCCACCTTGACCACATGATCAATTGCATGTTTAGATGGACTCCATTGTAGACTGAAAAGTTTCCAGTAGGATCTTATATTTTTAATATAAATGAAGAAGTGTGCACACTCATTTCATAAAGGTGACGTTGCTTACTTTTGACGTATGCACTCAGAAAATTAATAATGCTGTTGTGAAAAAAGCGTGCCCTTATCTTTCTCATGCCAGAAGTACTGTGAATTGCAGTAGAAGCTCCTGTTGCCTCCTCAGACACCAGATTCCCACACTGGAGGGTGTGACTTGCTGGTGACAAACTCAAACTGCTCTCCTCTGCTTTGTCTCCAAGTACAGGCAGCATGAGCTCAGCAGTGAAGCTGTTTAATCTGCCTAGTTTCAGAACAGACAACAGATCACAAGGAATTTTTACTCACTTTTGATTTGGCACAGAAATCTAGGAAGGGGATCAACAACAGCAAAAAAATCTGAATTGAGAAGGCTGCATGTTAAAATTCAGTTCTTCTCCATAACTCCCTTTATTTCTTGGACAAAGATGGTGTCTGCAATGTGCTGTAAGCTACAAGAGGCTTAGAGAGTGCCTGGGACTTGTGCTTCACCACGGTGTGCTCATAAGCTTTCCTTGGAGTCAGCTGCTATATATTCATTACTTCTGACCCTGGTGTAATTTACTTAGATTCTTGGGCTGGGATTAAGACCCTGACTTCTGACATCTATGCTAGGTTTGCTTCTCTGACACCTGCTATGTCTACAACAGTCTGCATTTTATTTAAAAGATAAGGCTTCTCTCTAGATTGTTATAAATATTTCAAATACCTTTCACAAAGCAAAAAGCCATGTCTCTGCAACTTTTTCTACTTTATTTAGGTTCAGCATCGATGTTCACTTAGATGAAAACCTTCATAGTAAAATAATCACTGGAGATCTCAGGGAGCTTTTCAAGAAAGTATTTAGGTCTTATGTTAATAGTTCATGTTCTGTTCTTTAATCAGGTTCTAATTTGGTGGAGTAACACCATTTCAAATGACAGCATATTAACTAATTAGAGAAATAAAAAACTAGGTAGAACAGTATTGCTGAATAGTGAGATTGCTAGATAATGTTCAATGTTTAAACCAGAGTAACTATTTGAAAGTTAATAGTGAATAAACTGTGAATAGAGATACGTATTATATATAATGAAGATTGTTGATAGGGGAAGATAGATGAATCATAGCAGCACTGACAGCCCCTTGCTGATTGTACATGTGGTACTAACAACAAACATCTCTCAAACCAGAACTTCTCAAGTTCTATGATTTTGGTGATGCTTTGTCTTTCTTTTGAAGATTTTCTCCTGATGTGGATTGTGCTGGATCACAGTGTCAAGTACAGTCAACCCTCTTGCACTTTGCGCCCCCCATATTGCTGCTTCAGATCTTAGTGGCATGATTTTTTAGCGAAGTAGGAGACCCATTTCACAACTGCGCATGTGCGACCTGCCGCCACGGCAGGCAGAATGTTTGGCTCGGGCGGCAGAACGGGTGGCGGTGGGGGCTCGGGCTGCAACGGGGGCAGCATGGATGGTGGAGGCGGCAGGCGGGGCCACGGGCAGTGGCAGTGGTTCAGCCGCCATTCAACACAGAAGTCGGGCTGCGCAGGTCTGAATCAAGACGGCAGGTGCGCGATATAGGAGACCCGACTGTATATGAATGGCCTGCCTTGGAAATAGGATTGAACTGTTGTGGAATGAGAATCAGTCACATACTGGCAGTCAAATCCCCTCTGACCTGTAGCTCAAAGACATCAGATATACATTTAACTGATCTTACTAATAACACAACACATACTGCACACACTGGAGGGCAACGGTTAGGCTAAAACTAACGTGCATGAAGGTGGAGGAGTTTTCCATAGTCCCAATGTGAAAAGATGTACTGTTTTAGTATGTTTGTCTGATGTTGCTGATGATAAATGTCTCAAAAAATATTTAGTGTAATGTGCTCAACTATGAAGATGAAAACATTTGACACAAGCATGTTAGTTTTAATTAAGCCATAGAGGGTTCTGATGGGAAGTTGTCTCCCTCTTTGTAGAATTAGTTTCTATCTATCTGTGCAAATGGATAGATGGAAACTAACTTGGAAATTAAAGATTTTAGCGAGGTTTAACAAGACTAAGTGCCGGGTTCTTCACTTCGGCCATAACAACCCCATGCACCGCTATCGGCTGGGGGAGGAGTGGCTCGAGACTAGTGAAGTGGAGAGAGACNCCTGCTAGACTGTGAGGGATCTAGGTTGGTGTTATGCTCTGGGATGTGCTTTCGGTCTCTGTACGGGTGTTAGGTGATGAGTTGGACCAGATGATCCTTGTGGGTCCCTTCCAACTCATAATATTCTGTGATTCTGTGATTCTGTGATACTGCTTGAGAAATAGGGAGAAAAGCTTTACAAATCTGTTCCTGCATCTCCTTTGCAGAACAGGTTTGTCTTGCATTTAAAATCAGGATTAAAATGACATATCATAGTGATGAATCCTTTTGTGCAGCCAAGGACCTATCTCCAGCAAATCCTCCTAAAAAAGACTTCTAACAAGATAATTTATAGACCTGGCCTAGGTGAAAAAATGCTATTATAAAACTCTTCTATGTCTTGAGCAAACTGGGAAAAGAGCAACTTTCAGACAATAGCAGCTCTGGTATGGAAATGTGGTTTAGAATTTCCTTTTTCAGACAATGCAACGACAGCAAAACAAACACACAACCCAGTGGTCAGCCCTATATCTGCCTGAACCAAACATTCACTTATCAAGAGAAGATAATCCCTACTCTGCTCCAGTTCCCCCAGCATTACTCAGGTGGTAAATCACTCATTTAAGAGAAATAAAATGGGAACTTTATGACTGTCTCCTGGTCACGAAGCTGTTAGGATCCTTCATTTGATTTCCACATTATTTCTAGAAAATGGAATTTTGATGCTGCATTTTCAAAAGGCCTTTTTGAAAACTTTTCATTCAGATACGGTCACATGTACCATGAGAACAGATCTCGCTGCAGGGAGATCTGGACTGCAACATGCTATGGAAACCCCAACCCCCATTTGCAGCAGTCTCTGCATTGTCCAGTACGTTTTCCCTTGTGGGTCATTTTACCCAGATTCATGCTTAGCATAAAATTTGACGATGTATTGTTGCCATGCCCACATCTCTTAATTACTCTGTGTTTTGGAATTTTATTTCTTGCTTCTATTTAGTCTGAGTCATCAGCTGAATTATGTTTGTTCAATTTACGTCCAGCAAGAATGACTTGTTAGGATATTTTTTTAGCATCCTTTTGAACAGTGTTTGAGTAGAGAGGGGAATGACAAGATTGTTTTTGTTGGAAGAACATTAAAGAATATAAATTAAATCAGCCATGCTCAAGTAATTTCTGCATATAATCTGTAAAATTGCTCTTTAAAGTAATTTCAGAGCAGGAATGTATTTGTTCACATTAACAATGTCCTAAAGAGAATGGAAAATTAACTCATGTCAGCTCCTCCTATCCCAGTGAATGTTCTGCCTCTAATGTGCAGCCTGTTTTTCCTGCTAGTGGCTTGCTGTGGGTAGGTACAGGAGGATGTTTGGAGTGTGGAAATGTTATTACAGAGGCAAGTCAGTGCTCCATAAGCCATTAACTCCCAAAGTTTGTGTTATCTGGAGGAGTTTCTTGTGTTTATCACACTAGCTGCATCTATGTCTCCTGTCAATGACCCAACCAACATAGTGTAGTTCCAGCCCCTTGACTCATGCTGCTTGTGTGTCTGTGCATTTTTATTTTCTCTGTCATGCTGATATGTTCCATGTACTGATCATAGCTATTTCATTGGGGCCAGATGTAGGCTCAGTTTCTACAAAGGGCTTCCTCCCATATGTAGTGATAGGAAAAAATCAAGTTACTCAAGAACTACTCCTTCAGCACCAAGCAGTTTCTCTTCTTCTGTAATAATGTAAAGCTACCCTCCCCACCAGTGCTGACCTCCAGAGAAGCAGCCTATTCACGTGAAAGAAACTTCTATTACATCTCAGATGGCAGCCTGTGCTTTCTGGACTTTTAAGCCTTGAGGTCTCCTTGATCCCCCTACTCAGGCCAGGGAATGCACAGGGCTTCAGCTCTTGTGGTGCAGCTCTGCGCTCCATGCTGAAGTGAGTGCCTCACAATTTTCAACCCGTTCAGCTTTCTTCTCAGTGTAAGCTCCTTCCAAGTGACTTCAGCCTGGCAGGAAATGGTTCATCTTGCTCTCACACTGACATTGGTAGGGGTCTTTCTGGGCTCTGGCACAGAGCAGGAGTAAGGAGCTGACACCTCCCATCCTAGGGTTTGTGTGGGGCACTGGTCTGTGTGGGGAGGAGGGCTGTCTTAGGGTAGCTGCTGACAGCATCTACTTATTGCCATGATGAGGATCACACAGAATCAGAGGGCTGCAAAACTACTGAGAGTGGAAGAGATCTCTGGAGGTCCTGGTCTGGTCCAACACCCTGCTGCAGCAAGGTTGCCTGAGTAAGATGTAAGAGTGACCTGGATTTAATTACTGAGAGAGTTTATATTAGACAGAGTCTGCAAACTCTCTGCAATTAAAGGCAGCTAGTTGCTCCAGACTGCAGACAGTAACTATATGTGGGGTTTTATGTTCCCATCACATGAGAACTGACACTGTAGGTTTGCAAGAATAGGCTCTTGCAACTCAAAGGAAAGAGCTGGTCTTATTTTCTCCTCCTCTGGGGTTGATTGTAAGTACTTTCTATCTAAAATGATTAGAGTGGGATTGAGTTTGAGCCATTGTATTACTCTGTTAAAGTAGTTGATTTTAATTTTTCAAACTAAGATCTTACTCAAACTTATTTAGAATGCAATTATAACTGATCATCTTTGAAGTCAAGCTCCCAATCCATTTGTTGACTGAAAGAATCTAAAATTATTTCTATAGATTTTTACATCTAAAATTAATTCTCTATTTTCAATAGAGGAGTTTTAGAGAGTTTTACATTAATTCTTTAGTCCTGAAAATAATGAGTTTCAATGGAAATGGATAGCATTTAGATAATTGTAAAAAGACAATTTTGTAATTTTGGAAAGCTACTTACAGAGGTTTGAAATAAAATACTTTTATCACTGTTTAAGTATTAGTATGGAATTTGTAGATACCCCAAGGTAAATGTTAGGGAGCCTTTTAGTTGTTTTCTGGTGGACAACAAAACCTTCTGCCCTGGGCAGACTGGCACTGGGACATTATTCATTTTATTATGCAAGACTCTTGCTCACTGTTTCACACATCAGCATCTGCCAGAAATTGAAAACAAAATAAATAAGTGCAATTAATTAATAGAATATTCTGAGTTGGAAGGGACCCACAAGAATCATGAAGTGCAACTGTTAGTGAATGGCCCATACAAGGCTTGAACCCACAGCCTTGGAGATAGTGCTCATGCAATAGCACCATGCTCAAACCAGCTGTGCTAATCCCATGGTGCAATGCAGATTACAAACCTGTCACTTTTTTTCCTCTTATTAGGCCAAAGAAAATCAGTACAAGAACATCAGGTAGAAGGCAGTAGAAAGACATCTACTCCAGCATCCCTCGAGGACAGTTTTAAACAGCGTTCCCCTGCAGTATTAGGGAGCTATTCTATACACCTTATTCTGTGTCATTCATATATTGATGTCTCCTCCTGGAAAAATTATTGTCTTCTACACACCCAATTCTGACCCAAGAATTCCCCTGTCAAGTTCAGGAGAGAACCAAGGCCAGTGCTTCAGATAGCTCTAATAGACTCATCTGCCTAAACTTGCTTCCCTGCCACTTCCTCCCAGTCTTAGGTGTTTTTATCCTTTCATTAGTACCTTTCCTTAGTACCACAGAGCCTGACTACATCTGGGGTTCTGTGTTCAGTCTGGCCTCCCCAGAGCAGGGCAGCCATTGACTCCATGAAAAAAGTTTAACAGATGCCACAGAGAAAGGGAGGGTGCTGGAGCGCAGCCCATCTGGAAGGAGAGAGAGAGAAAGACTTGTACAACCTGGAAACAAGAAGACAAAGGAGGATGTCTTCAACTTCTTTGTGGTGGGGAAACAAGAAGGAAAGAGACAGACTCTTTTCCAAGGTGCAGAGGGACAGAACAAAAGACATTTGGCAGAGACCAAAGGAACAACTTATTCCTCTGCAGGATGCTTGACTCAGGAAGACAGAAAAGCCATGGGATGTCCACTCCTATGGATTTTTCCAGCTCTACTGGACAAAGCTTGTGGCAACCTGATTCAGCTGGCACCCCTTTAAGCATGGGGCAAGTGGTGGATCAAAGATCTCCAGAGGTTCCTTGTGAAAAAAAAATAAAATTCTACAATACTATCTCACAGCTTCCTGAATATAGTTTCAGCTCATTTTTTTGAAATATCCCCTACAATCTGTTAGCATTCCAGTGGTTGTGTTGAATGAATTCTCACCTGGGAGGACAAACATAGGCAGCAGGAGATAATTTTTTGTGAAGTTACTTTGCCCTGGAGCTGTAGTATTGGTGACAACCACCCTGGATGCAGGCCACCAATGGTATTTCTACTTCCTGTTCTACATCAAACTATGATGACTGCATTTATCCTGATTTCAGAAGTCAGTAGTGTTTAAAAAAAGAGAGACTTTTAATGTGTCATGTTACATTCAGGCAAATAAAATCAGACTGTTGCAGGTATAAAGCTTTAAGAAAGCCTTATAAAAAGTGGGTCTGAGGCTTCTATGAGTAAATCTATATGGTGGCTACTAGAGAGAAGAAACATTGATGGTGGAACTTGTCGTAGCAGCATCAGGTAAAAGGAGTTAGAAAAGACTAATGGCGTAATCCAGGGTTGAAAGTAGCACAGGATGATGTCTATGGACATGTTACTTGGGGAAATAAAACATTTTACCAAGGAAAGGGATAGAGCTGAAGTCTAACATAAGTATATGCTTTCTCTTTGTCATAAAGTGGAAGCACTATCAGTTTGGCTTGCTCTGAACATAATGGTTTTTCAGAGGAAAATTAGCATAGATCATGGGGAGAATGTATTTGCCTTTACAGATGAAAGGGAACAAGAAACACTGTGTGGTTTATATCTAGATACAGACTTTGGGATTATTTTCTATTTCCTGAGCCTAACCCTTATGTCCCATGATTTGCCTTGACTTCCTTAGCAACAAAACTTCCATGTGCATGCTGAAAAAATTGAGCTGTGATGTTTTCCTAGTGAGAAAATATAGTCTTTGTATTCCTCTGGTATCCAGCTTCAAAAACGTGCCCATTGTTTCTGCTTGTTTTATGCCTTTTGCATTAAAAATATGTAATAAAAAAGTTATGTTGTTGTCACAGAATTGTACTTGGGAATCCAAGAGCTCGTATCTCAAATCCAAATTTCTGCATGGCTAGGACTCCCTCTGTCTGTATTTTTGTTTCGTTGTCTGTTTGAAGCACCTTCACTCTCCATTTAATGTGTCCTCAGTTTACCTAAAGGTCTGACTGCTTCAGGAGGCAGTAATCCACCATCAACATCTCTTATCTCTTGTAACAGGTTTTACCCTGGCTGGATGCCAGGGGCCCGAATGGTCACTCAGTCCCGATAATAAGATGATATACAAAGGGTGGTTTGGAATAAGGCAGTTTAATATAGCACAAATGAAGCAAAGCAAAAGCCCACGCAGAAGCAAAGCAAAAGATCTAATCTCTACTTCCCCATGCAGAGAAGCAGGGCCCCTACGCATCCCGGGAAGAACAATGAATGCCCGCTGTCCTTGCTTCCTTCCTCAGCTTTTATATCTGAACTGACGTCCTATGGTATGGAATATCCCTTTGGTCAGTCTGGGTCAGCTGGCCTGCTCGTGTGCCCTCCCAGAATCTCATCCTCAGTTAGGGGGAAGGGGCAGTGTGCCCAGCTATAGTCAAAACACTTGTGTGTTATCAACACCCTCCCAAGGCACAGCATTGTGAGGACTGCTGTGGGCTCAGACAGACCCAATACATATCTCTAGTCTAAATATGTGTTATGAGGAGAGCCTTATTCTAAAACTTTTTCCTTTTTACCAGGCAGACAAATAGATGATTCTCTTCTCATCTTCCCTTCTCTTCTCCCTGCTGCCACCTCGTGTTTTTTCTTTTTTTTTTCTTCCTTTGTCTTGCCTGTTTTTTCTCGGGCAGTGTGCTCCTTTGAGTCCTGGGGCCAGGGGGGATCGTTGGAAGTGTGGCTGCACCCATTTATGGACTGGGTAGCAGGTGCCCGTCCATGGACCAGGTAGTGGCACAGCTCGGCGGCCCCTCGCACGCGCAGGGGAATGCCCCAGTGGGGATGGCATGGCGAGTGCTGCGGCAAGTAACGCCAGTGCTGGTGCTGGCACCACACTGCCTGTGCCTCCCACTGTGAGTACCCTTGTTCCACAGTGTGCAGGCTGGCCCTGCTGCTGCTGTCTGCCTGCAGATTTATGGAGAAGCATGAATAGATCTCTGTGGAGCACTGGAACAGTGGGTGTCAGTGATTTTGCACAGGAAGCATTGAAAGACATTGTTTGCGGTTGTTCTCTAGAGGTTGGGAACAGGGAACCATGTTGAGCGTGTGAGTGGGAAGGAAAATAAAGGTTGCACTCCTAGGTGGAAATGTGATGGGGCTGGGGGCTGGGGCAAGCTGAATAAAGGCCAACAGGAAGGTGTGACAGCATGAAAACACACCCACCAAGCATGGAACATGGAGAGGGGCCAGAGACTCTGTAAATGCAGCTGTCAGGGCTCACAGCCCTACACCCCCCTTGCTTGTGAATCACCTGAAATGAAGACATCTCTTTTGCTCCCGTGATCTCCACCACCACTATTCTGGTCCAACACATGAGGTCTCCAGCACTCTGCAGCTCCACACTCCACCTCACTGCAGCCTCTCCCCTGCCAATCACTGGATCTTCCCACAGTTGCCTCAGATGTACCGGGAGATGATCTCTGGCCATCACCCCTCACTGATTTGCCTATCCTGAACCTTATTCCTCTGCCCCTTGGAGTCCTGGGGACACCTCCAGTCCCCTTCGAACTCCCAGCAGTCCCTTTTTTTTTCCCCCTACTCCACCCACCCCTGCCATGACCTTCTGGGCTCCCCACTGCCAACTCTGGTATTTTTGTCTGAGGTTTTTTTTTTGGTGGCCTCACACTAGTTTTATTTCAGCTATCTGGNAGTTTCAAAGCCTGTACACCCCACCCCCTCAGTGAGGCTTGCACCGGAGTCCCAGCACAGCAGCCCGCCCCGTTGGCACGACAACGATTACGAGGTAGCACCGGCCTCAGCCCCTGTCCCGAAGCCAGCACAGCTTATAGATTCAAATGTTAATCAGGGTACTTTTCTTAGTTAACATATGTTAAGAAAAACCAGTGGAGAAACAGAGCAGAGAAGTTAAGAGGAAAAATCCTTAAATTCAGCAGTGCCTTTGTCCCCCTGGGACTGGCCAGGTGGGATGGGAGCTATCTCTGCTGCACTCCCTGCCACAGCTCTGCAGCTGCCCCCCACACACACTCTCCAGGGCTGTTTTGGCTACCCTCACTCAGACCGGGGTGGGCACTGGGGGGACATGCTGTGGCCATCTCGGTTGGACCGGGGTGGCGTGGGCCAGACGTGGCGCCGGTGAAATGGGCAGAGCAGTGCACCCATGGTCCATGTGGCATGGCATGGGGGCTGATTTGAATATTCATGACTACCTAATTTGAATATTCATTACTGTCAGTTTGCGCAGTTGCAGTTGCAGAACGGGCCTCCCCAGTCATGGAAAAATCACACCACGCAGTAGTAAGGCCACAATATGAGAAGCGTGAAGTGAAAAAGGGCTGACTGTATATGTATTCAAGTACGTATCTCTAAATTCTACTCATACCCTTGTAAACTGGTCCCTAGACATTCTGTTGTTGCATTGGTCACCATAGAAATATCCTGTCACTGTGAGTATTTCATGCATTTCTCATCACATAAATTTTCTCCTTTAAATCTGAGCTTTAGCAAGCTAATGTACAAATGTCTTGGCATGATCACACTGTTAATCACTGATATTGGTTTATAGGAACCTGACATGTTGTTTTATCCTATGATTGCAGTTTGCTCCTTCATAATATGGCTAACCTGGGAGGAGGGAAGAAAGGTGGGATGGCCCCTTCACTGCCCTCAAACTCTTGCCCACTCAGGGCTACAAAAGCTTATGGAAGTTATATGCTACTGAAATAATTCTGCAGCCTCCAGATCCTCCCCCATGTGCATGGAAATGTGGCACAGATGGAGCTGTGCTTCTGTGAGGATTACATACTGGTGAAGAGCGGCTATGCACAAGATTCCTGTCAGTGTTTAAACCCACTCACTGGAGGCCCATGGGATGAGTAGGAGGAAAAGAACATGGAGAAGAGCTGTGACATACCAGCACAGATCTGGGTCCTGTCCTAGGCAGGCAAGCACAGTTTTGAGAGGCTTTCTTATGATCACAGAATGAGAAGTATGTATGGAAGCCCACAGTGGACATGGACCTTCTGGCACCTCTAGAAAGTGGGGCTGAGAAGTAGATTTTGAATGAAAAAATATAGTCAGGGAAAGAAGTTAAACTATGTTTGGTTTGTGTTTGCACAGAATGCAAATTACAACCTAGGGATCCAAGAGGATCAGATCAAATCAAACAGAAGTAATTTTGCTCTTTCGCTGTTATTCCCTGCAGAGCTGTTTCTTCACGGCTACTATTTGCACGATACAGTAACTGCTGCATGCTGCACCACTTGAAGGCCTCACATACTACAAAATCAGGAGATCCTAAAAGGCTTCATGAGATAATTTTCATCCTCAAAAGAGAACCATGCAATGTTTTATATTCAGGGGAGTTTCACGATATTCAGTGACCATCTGGTATTGGGCATGGGGCTAATGAGGAGGAATTACTTCTGAGTCCACTTACTTAAGCGTAAGTCTCTGAGGCCTCGCAGATTTTTTTAATTGCTATGCTTTTTAATCATAATTGCATATTACATGTATTTCAGATAATATAGTAATTAAGCTGGTACTGTTGACCAAAGAGGCTATTGTAATGAAGTGGTGGATGGCTGCTCTGTATGCAAATGTCACAATGACACTGAACTCTGGAAAGTGAAAAGCACTCATATGGGAAATGTATACTGCGGCATGCAACAAATCTTTGAATTACCCTGTGTTAAATGAGCCAAGCTCAATCTTTAAATAAATGTGTGTAGATTAACTAGTAGAGAATCATCTTCAGTAATTAATTAAATTCTAACCTATAGCACTCAAAAAAAGTTGAGTCCAGGAAATTTGGGCTCCACAGTGGGACCTATTCCCATCCTCACCCATACCACCACCAAGTGAAAGGTCTTCCTGTAGGAATGGGCTGAAGGATCTGCTGATCTCTAAAGGAGAAGAGTAGAACAGGTGCTAAGATACCTCCAGGATTGTCTCCAGTCTATGCCACAGTCCATTGGGCAGGCTGACCACTTCATTAGACTGGAGAAAAATGTGAAGATTTGACTCTCCCTTTACATATACAGTCAGTCCTCTTGCACTTTGCGCCCCCCATATTGCAGCTTCAGATCTTAGTGCATGCTTTTTTAGCGATGTAGAACTGTTTTGCAACTGTGCATGCGTGTCCTATCGCTGCAGCAGCAGCGGCACGGGCGGTGGTGGCGGCTGCCGTGGTGGCAGCACTGGCGGTGGTAGTGGCCCAGGCAGCAGCAGTGGAGGCACAGGTTGCAGCGGCGGCATGGGTGATGGCGGTGGGGGCGGCGGCAGCGGCAGCTGTGGCGGCAGCGGGGGTGGTACAGGTGGTGGCGGCAGCGCGGCTGCCATTCAATGCAGAAGTAGGGCTACACGGATGCCGATTAAGACCGCAGGTCCGCATTATAGGAGACCCAACTGTAATGGAAATTTCATTTAACTGTTTTAAGCATAGATTTAAAAACAAAACTTTATATTCACAGAACCAGTTAGGCTGACAATGGTGGCTGTGTCTGATTTCATAGACTGCTGGCTGAAGGAGCCATGTAATTACTGTTAACTATTTGCTTTCTCCAGAGTCCTTTACTGTCATCTGGATTTCCTACTAGGTTAACACTGAGGACTAACTCTTTGAAAAATACCAGAACAGTGCTAATAAGCTAGGAAGAAAAATGTTGAGGAAAAATCCAGAGTTTTAAAGTAGGCTAGTACCATGGTTGGTACTTCAGAACTGCTTACAGTTTTATTCACATGGATTAAGCAATCTACTTCATTCTCAGAGAAATGTGCCACACTTTCATTCAAGCCAAAAACTTTGGGGAACCTAAAATGGGTTTTAAGAATGTTAGGAGGTTGCTAAGTTAATTTTTCTTCTCATTAAAAAAATATTCAAAAAGGACTAAATGTATTGATTTAAGAAACCAAAACCAAATGCCTGACTCTTGGAGTGCTCATGCAATGCTTTTTGTACTGCACCTCTTTGAAATGCCCTGAATCATTAGTCATTGGTGAATAAAATCACCTCAAACTTCACAGAAGGGATAAATATGTTCCTGTCCATGACTGGATACCTCAGCAGATAAGATTGATTAATAAGCACTGCCTTTTCCTCAAGGAAAATGCCAGCACTTCTAAATCTTAATGTAGTTTTCACATGTGTGGGTAATTTGGCTGACTCATTAACCCAGGGCAGAGATTGTTATTCAGTGGATGACTACTATGTGTGCCACAGACTCATCATTCATATTTGGTCATTTATGAGAATGCCTGATTGAAGTAATAGCATATCTTACATTAGATGTGGTCTTCTCATTTTAATCTTTGTTTTCCTCTTCCTCTGCCTTCCCCAAATCTTTGCTTTCTTTTGTCAAACTCCAAGACTTCAGCAATAAAATAGTGACCTCAGTCTCTATTCATGACAAGGTTTATGATAGGTGGTTTGGTGAAGAGGCACTTTATCAGTGTAGCCTTCTTGACAGTAAGAGTTGCAGTCCTTAATAAACCTAGGTGAAAGAGGAGACCAAACAGAAGTGGGGACACCCATTTTATTTTGCCTACCATTGTTTTAAAGCTGCATGCAAAAGAGGAGTGAATTTGTGGAGAGGATACCTGAAAGTGACACATAAATGTGTAATCAGCTTTTATGTATAGTTATTACATTTTCTGTGGAACCTAATAAGAAAGTAAATCCAAGCTTCATATGCTGTCTCCTCCACTTCTTCTCTCTCTCCATTTCCTCTGCTGCTACAGACTTTCACAATAGTTTGTACTAACTTCCCCCCCACCTCCTTTTCTGCAGTATTCTTCTCTTCCTTAGTATTAATTGGTGCTTAGTGTTCCTGTGCTTAGTTTGCATAGCAAATATCATGGTGCTCATCTCTCAGCCTTCCTTCACTTCTCTCACACACTCCATTACTTTGCTCCTGGCCATTCCTCTTCACTCTCTGCAGCCATAGGCCCATTAATTTGCCTCTCCTCCATTTCTCTACCTCCTTACAATCCCTAGTGTGTGCTCCTTCCTCCTTAATCTTCTGTAGTTTTGCATACTTCTTTTCTTCTGCCTTGTTTCCCACATGGAAGCAAGCTGAGGTTGCCATGTAATCCTGACCTCTCTCCATTTTTCCTCCTTTATTTCTAGTTAATAAGTGCTCCTTACCTATCCGTGAAGAAACCCACACCTAAAGTGTAGTGGTTTTCACTTGTATGGGATTTGTGGGACAAGGTTTCAGTAGTGGAGGGATGCAGGGGTATCCTTTTGAGGCAAGTGAGGCAAGACTGGGGTGCTGTGTGCCAGACCCACCACAGGACACTGTTGAGCCCTTCAGCCAAGATGCTGGCACATTAAGAAAGGGGGGAAATGCCACGAACGCAAAGGAGGTAAGGAAAAGAAAAAGTGTGAGCGAGAGCCTGCAGGCATCAAGATCAGGGAAGAAGGAGGAGAAGGAGCTGCTCCAGATGCTGTGGCACAGATTCCCAGGCAGCCAATGAAAAAGACCATGGTGGAGCTAGTGTGGCTCATGAGAGACACACACTGGAGCAGTTTGTTTCTGAAGAACTGTACCCTGTGAAGAGGGCCCATGTTGGAGAACTTTGTGAAAGACTATATCCCATGGGAGGAACCCCACACTGGAACGGGTGAACAGTGTATGGAGAAGGGAGAAGAAGGGAGAAATCATTATTGACTGAATACAACTCTTGTTCCCCATTCCCCTGCATGTCTAGGGTGAGAAGAGAAATTGGGAATGAAGGAGTGACAGTGACATAGAGCCTGAGAAGAAGGAGTGGGGTAAAAGGAAAGTGTTTGTCTTTGTTTCTCAACATCCTACTCTGTTTCAAGTTGGCAAGAAATTTGTATAATTTTCACCAAGTTATGTCTGTTTTGCCTTTCATACAAATGAGCAAGCAAATTCCCTGCCTTTAGTCATGATATTTACCATTTTATTTTCTCACCCAGTTTTGTTGGTGAGTGGCCATTCACCACTGAGTATCCTTCTTTGTCCAGTTCCTTTAACTGGACCCTCAGCACTGTGTGCTCCTTTTATTTTTTTAATGCACCATGGCCATCCTCGACACTTCTCTCAGCTCTCTTCTCTTCTTTGTCCCCAGCACTGTCTGTTATTTACTGCTTGACTGCTGTTGGCGGTGGGATGCCATCACTGTCTCATCATGATGTGGCACTGCAACTCTAACCATATGGTTATGTCCAGTCTAAATCTCCCCTGAC
>WEKX01025917.1:0-15334 GCA_013390025.1 Pitta sordida | reverse complement strand
TCTCCAGCCTGTCAAGGTCCCTCTGGAGGGCCTTCCTACCCTCCGGCAGTTCAACATTTGCCCCCAGCTTAGTATCATCTGCAAACTTGCTGATGATGGATTGAATTCCCTCGTCCATGTCATCGATAAAGATGTTGAACAGTACTGGGCCCAACACTGACCCCTGTGGGACTCCGCTGGTGACTGGCCGCCAGTCTGATGTTGCACCATTCACCACCACCCTCTGAGCTCGCCCTTACAACCAGTGTGTAACCCAGCATAAAATGTTCCTTTCCAGCCCGTGCTTTACAAGTTTCTCCTGAAGCTTATTGTGGGAAACCGTGTCAAAGGCTTTGCTAAGGTCCAAGTACACAACATCCACAGCCTTTTTGTCATCAACCAGTCGAGTCACTGGATCATAAAAGGAGATCAAGTTAGTCAGGCAGGACCTGCCTTTCCGAAATAAAATTGTTTCTCAGTTTGCTTGATTACATTCTGTGAGGGCCAAAACTCCTTTTCATTTTTCACACTAGGGGTTGTATTGATACACAGGCACGATCAAGGGAAACTTGGCCATGTGAGGGAGACTGTATGAGGGGTAGAGAGGTGGTGTATTATCCTCTCTGGTGCACATGGTCAGGGGAACTTGGCTGAGTGAAAGAACATACAGTCAAGGGGACTGTGTTAGCCCAAAATTGGTGGGAAGGTGGTGTAATATCCGCCCTGCATGGTTGGGCCTTGGTATAAGACATCAAGTCATGACTTAGTGTAACATCTCTTGAAAATTCTAGCGCACTAGGCATTAAATTGTAAAAGGTAAAACCTCTTTATTATTAATAAGGTGTTGAACTGTGTTTGATATCAAGAAATCGTATTGATTGAACATTTAGGGGAACAAAATCTTGAAAGGTTGGAAGTTTTGATTTTATTTTATATTTTAAATTGCTTGTTTTAAAACTGTATGCCGTGTTATTTAATTGAGATTCCATGTCTTCTTGTCATTATAAGTACTATGCTGTCTTAAAGTATACGTATTTTGTATTTGCTGAAAGTGTTTCAGCATGTACTTGTATATGGGGGGGAAGGGGGTGCTTCCCACCTTAACAAGCTCCAGCTGGTTACTATGGGGCAGGAAGGCTCTGGAAGTTGTCTGGCCTGATTGCTGGAGTTTTCTGGCTGTGAGAGGGGGGTCCCCGTGCTTGCCACTGTTGTCACAGGCTGGTGAATGGCCACAGGTATTCATACAGCGCTTGTGGCCAGCAGCATAGAGCTGCTGGGGGCCAGAGTGAGACCGGAGGCTTGGCTGAACCCGGTGGTGTTTGGAGATTTGGCTTGGGCTTGGCTGAGGCAGCAGCTGCTAGTCACAGAATCACAGAATCAGTAAGGTTGGAAAAGACCATAGAGATCATCAAGTCCAACCCATCACCTGTTACCTAACCTAGCCAAACCTGTTACCTAACCCGTTACCTAACCTGTTACCTAACCTGTTGCCATCCTACTGCCAACACACCGTCCTACCTATAACACACTACCCTAATATCTAGGTCATGCCACCAAGTACATCATCCAAACTTTTCNTGGTTTATTACTCTTTATGTTCACAACTCAGGCCACCTGGGCACACTTCTGGCTCATGCTAAGTTTTCTATCAACCAGCACTCCCAGATCCCTTTCCACCTGATCATCCTGCAGCCACTCCACCTCCAGCCTATAGTTCTGCATGGGGTTATTGTGACCGAAGTGTAGGACCCGACACTTAGACTGGTTGAACTCCATGCCATTGGTTTCGGCCCATCTATCCAGTCTGTCAAGGTCCCTCTGTAAAGCCCTCCTACCTTCCTCCAGAGCCCTCCTACCTCCCAGTCCTTGGGTCCTGGGATTTGTCTGGGTTATCTTGAGCTTGTTTGGGCTTGCATAGACATGTTTAAAAACACCAAAGACAGGCTGATGGTCCTGGGGCTTGTTTGGGTTTGCCTGGGCGTGTCAGGGTGTGTTTCAGACTTTGCCAAGGAAGGGAGGAGCTTTTGTTTTGCCATAAGAATTTGATGTAAATGAAGCTTTGGATACATGATATAAAAATCTTGTAGAAATAAAACTTCAAGCAAATTTAGTATTTAGAAAACTTAGAGTCAGCAATTAAGAGTGTAAGGTGGTAAGGAAGCAGGAAAGGACTGCTTAAAAGATTTTAAGGTAAGAACTAAGTTGTTGGTACTTGGTTCCTGTAAGACGTGGAAGACATCCCCCCAGAGGGACTCTGTATTACACCAATTACCAAAGGATCTGTGCCCATAAACCAAAGATTACCCGCAGGATATTGGAAAAGGGCTGATATAATCACCTCAACCACCAAAAATAATGGTCAGCCATGCCTTTCAACAAAGGATCCCCAGGCCGAGGCTAGGAGGCACATATAACTCACCTGCTGAATATGTGTAACTGTAGCATTTAAGGCACTGGCAAAACAGCAGCAAGGTAAGCAAGTTTGGTAAGGATTTATCCTTTTTGCTTCATAGCGCTGCTAATCACAGAATCACAGATCAGAATCACAGAATATTCTGAGTTGGAAGGGACCCACAAGGATCATCGACTCCAACTCTTGAACAGCACCACTGCCGCCCTGGTGGCAATCGAACCCCTGGTCTTCTGCATGAGAGACAGGAACACTCACCACGATACTAAAGAGAGATACTGCAGAGAGACCTTGACAGGATGGATAAATGGGCTGAATCCAATGGCATGGGGTTCAACATGTCTAAGTGCCGGGTCCTACACTTTGATTACAATAACTCCATGCAGAACTATAGGCTGGAGGTGGAGTGGCTGCAGGATGATCAGGTGGAAAGGGACCTGNAGAGAGCTGGGGTTGTTTGGCTTGGAAAAGAGGAGGCTGAGGGGAGACCTTATCACTTTCTACAACTGCTTGAAAAGGAGTTGTAGCCAGGTGGGGAGTTGGTCTCTTCTCTCTGGCTACCAGCGATAGAACGAGAGGACACGGTCTTCAACTGTGTCGGGGAGATTTAGACTTGACATTAGGAGAACTTTTTCACAGAGAGGGTGATCTCTCAGTGGAATGGGCTACCCAGGGAGGTGGTGGAGTCATCATCCCTAGAGGTGTTTAAGAAAAGGTTGTATGATGTACTTGGTGGCATGACCTAGATATTAGGGTGGTGTGTTATAGGTAGGATGGTGTGTTGGTAGCACGATGACAACAGGTTAGTTTAGGTAATAGGTGATAGGTTGGATCTCTATGGTCTTGTCCAACCTTACTAATTCTGTGATTCTGTAAAATAGGTATGTTTATAAACAATCCATTTCATAACTCTTATGAGCTATGGGGACTTTTTCCACATGTCACCACGTTCCCAGGCCTGATTTCCAGGCCAATATGCTAGGCTGCCGCTAGCATCGGCCACATCCCCTGGGGGACCCATGGGGGACCCATGGGGCACCTTTGGTCCGGAGACAAGGGGGAATTGTCTCCTAGGGCTGTGCAGGGCCTCCCAGCATTGTAGCAGTTCAGTCACTGTGCCTGACCTGACCCCGCAGGGCCCAACATGTATGGCCTAGTCCATGATTCCCAGCTCCCACTGGGTTTCAAAGCCCAGAAAAGTGGCACTGTGGCAAAACCAAGGATTCTGCAGCTGGGAATGGGCAGAAGGCATTTCTATCAGTTTCCTGAGGCTCAACAAAGTGGGCAACGCTCCCAGGACCACCCCCTAGAGCTCTTTAGTGAAGGGAGCTTAATTGTATATTCCAGGAATCCATATTCCATATCATAATGGATTTCATGACTTTAGTGGTCTGCCTGGAACCGTCCCACTGGAAGTTCCACTTGGAAAGTCCTTTTTGCTGGTGCCTGGCAGATTGCTTTGAAATGCTGCAGAAGACTTAAACTGGATCTGGGGAAGGAGATTAGATGAGATGATTATGATGATTACCTGAAAAACTGCTGCTGTTAGTGGTGATAATGGGTTTTTCCTCAGCACCAATTTCCAAACTAATTATATATGAGAAATACGCTTTACTCAGCTTTTAATCACACCCTTTTCTTCCAATGGAGGTGTGAATGTGGGTTCTCCTGCTTCAAAATGGAGACAAAAGGAAAAGTACCACAGTCATACCTGCAAATTGTGACTGTCAGGAAAATGAACTGCTAAGCTAAACCCAGATTTGAATTGAATTTATTTGTAACTGACAGGCTTCTAAGGTGATTTGGTCCTCCAGGTGAAATTTGTGCAAGTCCAGGCTAGGAAACCATAATACACATAGGAAATATAGCTAAGATTACTTAAGAAAGGTAAACTTCTCTGGTGCGACTCATGCTTCCTTGAGATCTTCCGTACTTTTCTACTTTAATATGAATATTCCAGATTTTGGGTTTCACCACCAGTTCCTTCGCCTCCTGTCAAAGTACTTCAATTGTTTCAGATTCATGTATCTCCTTTACTCCTGACCTTTTTTCCTGGTTGCTAGTATGTAGTATAGGATTCCAGTTGTTCCATCTTCTCTCCCATTTCCCCCTGAATTGCAAACCTCCTTACCCATGTTGATTTTGGGGATTGAACTGTGACAACCTGTATGAAATGCTTTGCTTCTAGCTCAGCTGCAGTTTGCAGCAACTGTGTGTGAATACAGATGGGGTCTTTGCTTTCTTATGTATATTATTAGGGCAAAAAGCCAAGATTTCCCAAGAGATTACTTCTTCCCTAGTTGTTCTTTATTATGTACATAACTTGATTGGCTAGACTAGGGGACAAGGAGATTTTGATGTCTTTCAAACCCTCCTTGTCCCTTCAATTTCAGTAAAAGCTTTAGTGGTTTCTTTGTAGGAAAATCAAGAAGAAATGCACTACCTTATTTTAAGTCTTTTTATCACTGTCGTGGACTACTCTTTCTGAAGTTCTTGTCATAGCTGTCTCTTTGCTGTAAGCATTATAATGGTCTGTGAAACACTTTATACAGAAAATACACAAAAGAAATATATTATTCAAACCCACGGTCACCGAAAACAAAGCAGTTTTACAGTTTACAAGAGCAGGTTACTGCTCTTGAGGGTAAGATGATGGCTATCACACATTTAGCTCGGTAAAACTTTAAATGGACCCCACAAATGCTGCATCACTACTATCCTGTGCCAGTCCCGCCCCACGGAGAGCTGCGTGTTGCCCCTCTGCGAAGCAGAGCAACCGCACATGCATTGACTGGAAACATTCATGAATAACTAATTAGGATTTGCGGAGAAATTTTTGCTGATAGTTGAAGCAGTGAATAATTAGGAACAAATAATCGAGGTATGGATGTATTTTGGCACTGGTTTTGGCAGGACCATTGCTCTGCTGAAAAATCTGTGCATCATAAAAAGTAGAAATTTTGTTAGGAATGTGAAGACTGGTATGAATGTGAGGTCTAAGAGTAGAAGCACCTGAAGAAATGGAAGAGAGACAGCCTAGCCAGCGTCCCTTTGTCCCTGGTCATTCCTGGCTGGAGGACTTGGGTACCTGTCTGAAAGCAGGACACACTGCTGGGACAAACGCCTCTCAGTGCCTGTAGGTGTAAGTGGGTGACTGGGATGAGTTTTGTGTTGACTCTGAACTTGCCTTTTGCTCCTGTAAGCCTGTTTGCTGGGTTTGCTTTGTTGTTGCTATAGTATCTTTTGTTACAGCTGATTTACAGAACAAACCCCAAGACTCTGAAGAGTTTTAGAGTAGGCATGCTTTTAATAGCAACATTGCGAGGTCGGGGGAAGAAGTTTTCCTTTGCCCACCTAACAACTAACATTCCAGGCACCCATTATATGCTACATAATTATACATATTCATTAAAGAAAACATGCATAAACATTAAGTATCTGAGGATAGGAGTGGTTTATGTAGATTAGTGTCCGGTGTCTCTTTAGCATAAGTTTCCTCCCAGTCTCCACCCCGGTTCNAGGAGGGCTTGCGATGGCAGCACCGTACCCCCGGTCCCTGAACGGAGAGCCTGCCTCATGAAAGTGAGACAAGCTGTGTGCTGGGAGGGCGGCAGTCCCGTGCCAGCGGGTGGCTCCAGTGCGCGCTGGTGGCAGGCTGCCCCGGCGCGCAGCTGCCCCAGCGCGCAGCTCCCCCAGCGGGCTCTCCCGGCGCGTGCGATTTATCGCAGCTCACAGTGGCGTTTAGAGCCCTGACTCACTCCCTGCCCTGATCCCTGCCCCTGCCTCCCCCCTGCCATAAGTGCACGGGGTGTTGCAGCGTGGCAGAGTTAAGGTCTTTCCAGGCTCCAAGAATGCTGAAGAGAGCCCCTTACCCGCCATGGAGGCGGGGCGAGCACGCGCAGGCTGGCATGGGTCCCCCAGGGTTGGTGTTAGCACCGGGGTCGAGCCAGGCCAGGGGGCTACGGGGGGAGTGGCGTGGGGTTTGGGCTGTGGTCACAGCAACCGCTCAGAAACGGTTCCCTTTGCTCCCCTGTGCCAAGACAGACTACGGGAAGGAGCAGAGAATTGTCCGCAGGCTTCGGAGTTCCGGGGGGTGGAGCAATGGACGTGACCTGCATGCATATTAACAACCTGCAGTTCTTTGCGAAATTAATGTTTCGCAAGGCCTTTGGAGGTATACAGGAGGTATAACTGTATATACTTTTACAAAATATAAAAGTGATATATCTTCTATTCACAGCTAAACACTGTTGATACCAAAGCCAATAGAGCAGCAGATAGAAATTCTGGTTTTGGCTGCCCACTTACCAAATGTGGGATGCTTTGAGACTGAATTCGATACTTCTCTCATTTTGTGGAAGGTGTCCTGATATAGGTGATTTCCCCAGCACACATTTTGCATGTGAATCTTTAATAAAACTTTTGGTTTGTGGAGTTTTTTCCCCTCAGGTTCTTGTTCTTGATCCAGAAGTACTTTTGACTTCACATCTTTTGTAGTTTAAGTCGCCCTGTATTGGTTTCTTTACACTTTTCACCCTTTATATTTTACTTGAATGTTTTCCTAAGAAGAATAAAAGCTGAAGACAAACAGTCCCTGGACAAAATCTTCTCCATGCTACATGTCTCGTTGCAACATAGTTGAGGCAAAATGCCAAGGCTTGCAATGGTGGACTTAGCCACACAAGTTCTGATCCTCCGGGGCATGCTCTGGAAACAGTGAGAATGTCAGAACCATGAGTCACAAACATATGGATCCTTTGCTATGTTAAATGATGAACTGAACAATTAATTTTACATATATTTTTTAATTAGATCGTTTTTCCTCAGAGGCAGAACTGTTGATAGTTTTAGGATGGGTTGATAAAAAGTGATTTGAAGAAATTCTCGTGCTGTGGGATAGTCTTGATCTCCAGACTGCACTTTTCTGTGGTTACTAGAGACATGAGATTTGTTCATTTAGCTTCATGTGTTGCATAGCATTCCTGTGCAACTAGCTGGGCACTGAACCGGGGGATTCTGAAGGGATGATCTCAAATCTTAACAGGAGAAATGTGAATCACGGCGGGTGTGTCCTGTGCTGTTTACCGAGGGTTTACACTTACTCCCGGGCGGGACCGCCTTGTCTATAAAAGCAGACATTTTCACCTTTGTGACTTTGTGACAGTGTGTGTGACTGCCAGTGACTGAGCCGGGTGCAGAAGATTATTGACTAACCTTGACAGCAGAAGACAGCCTGCTCTAAGTATAACTTCTCTTTCATTTTCCTTGTTGATGCACTTCCTTATAAGAAAAGGGACTGTCAGGATAGAATTAATGCAAGTAATTTGTTTGTTGGCATCTTGTATGGAAAATGCTGGTGACAATGTTCTCCCAGTTCCAAGCCCTGAGCTTGGCAGTTGGAGAAGCATTTTCTTTTGACATAGTGAGTATCACAGAAAGAAGTCTCATTTACCTTTGTTTTTCTCACTTCCATTTTGGTTCAAGCTTGTAAAAGTTTAAGTTCAGTACTTGTTCCATGTAATCAGGACAAAAAAGTGAAGTTTCTTTTTTTTTCCGTACAGGATTTTTTTTTCTCATTAAAGTAGTAGTTTTTCTTTCTTTGATATCTTTGAAGTAGGAGTTGTACCTCATGTCGGGGCTGACTTCCTACTTGAGGTCTTGCTGCCAGCAGGCAGAAAGATCTGGTAGGTCACAGGAAGTTCCAGGTTGCTAAGGCAATGTCATTGGTTTTCAGACATTTTCTTAGTCTGGCGATATTGCCACAGAAGCAGCAAAGGTTTTCTTGTGTTGTGACACGATATCGAAGTAACTGTTCTGCGTCATGAAGTCTAATACAGCCTCCATGAGCAGCCCAGCGCTATTGGGGATTGCTTTGATAGATGCTCTTTGTCGTGTTTGTTCTGCAGGATGGTGACTGCCAAGGTGTGGGTTCTGAAGAAGCATTTTGAGGGTTTCCCTAAAACCAGTGACTTTGACCTGAAAAAGATAGAGCTGCCAAACCTAAAGGATGGAGGTGAGCAGAGTGCTACCTGTTTATTTTTTTGGAGGTTATCTGATTGCTGTGCATCTGTTTCCATGTTGCTCCAACTTGTATTTCAAAAAAAATTCACAAATGCTGTGACACAGCTTGTGGCAAGCCATGCACCTTAGGAGGGAAGGACAATTGCTGAAGAACAAGGTGCATGAAAGAAATTGCATTGAAGTACCAGTTATGTTTATTACTTAAATGTTTGAAACCTGATTTCTTCTTACATATACAGGCACACTTAAAGATTTCATACCTGTGGGTATTGAAGAACATGGAGCAGTTTCTTCCCATTTTAATCCCTACAGCGAGAAGGGGGATAACTTCACACTACAGTGACAGTTTTAAAGAAAGTGGCCTACCCTGCTGTGTTGCATGGCCTTCTTGCTCACTCTTGATTAATGGGAAGATACTTATCTTTGAATATACGTATTTCTAGCCTGTAGTAGTAGGCCACTGCAGCACAGTCAATGAAAAGTATTGGAGATAAAACGGCTAAAATGGCAATTTAAATGAGGATTTTAATTAAAATGTATTTAACGGTATATTTCCTGAGAACTAGTGTCATTAGAGAAGGTAAAGTGGATTAGGCTACTTAGAAGAGATGAATTAATGCTTTCTGTTTAAGGCAGCCAAGCAGTGTTTTTATTTGACCTATGCCAAGGTTTCCTACCACCCTCTGCTGGCTGAATCATGGGACAGCATTTTGATATGGGTCAACATTCAATTAGAATTTTCCTTAGAGGTTCTGGCTGCTTCTATAGGAAGAGGAGCCAGATGCAAAAAAGCAGGGTTGAAAATAAGCTAGGCTGCTGGATACACTGCAGAAAATGTCTTTAGTAACAGCACGCCAGTAACCCAACACTAATGAATATAAAAGTCGTTTCTGATAGGTTCTCAGTAAAGGATGGGTGTTTTGAACTGTCAGGAATTCTTATCAATTGAGCTGCAAGACAAACTTGTGGAAACTATGCTTTACTGGACTGCTAATGTTCAGGAATTTTTCTTTGTGTTTCCTTGCAGAGTTGCTGCTTGAATCAGTGTTTCTCAGTGTTGATCCCTACATGAGGTACATATATATTTTTCTTCTTTCTGAATTGGTGGCTAAGATGCCTAATTTGATGTACCACTTAAACTTCAAAAGAACATGTACTGTCATCAAGCCTTCTTACCTACTTCTTATAAAAGTGTGTAAATTACAAAACTCAAAATATGGAGCTGTGCCAGATTTAGCTAGATATTGGGATAACATTGCTGCCACTTCTCTCAGAATTTGCTGGGGGGTTTTGTTATGTGTTCCACTGGAAGGCAATGGGCTCAAATGAGACTGCAGCTCTGTAGCAGTACCTGCTTTGGTTATCTTAACAACTTTTACTTAAGGACGTACATTCTAGGTTGGACACTGCTGATAGACCCATGTTAATAGAAAACAGTAGAAACAAAGGGAGACTAGGTAGTTTGAAGAGACTTGGTGGATACTAGTGTCAGAGATAGTTCTCTTGAGTCTTGAGCTTCTTGCAGTGGTGTACCATGCTGGGAAGATTAATGCTATGATGTCCCCAACACTCTCATCCAGTATTTGGCCAAGATAGGATGCCGAAGTAGCTGGCTCTGGAAAACATCCAGTTATGCTATTAGAGTGACAAGCTCTTCGTGATCTTTTCAACAGCACTGCTGGTATTCTCTTTCTGGGTCAGATAATAGCTACTACTATTTCACAGTGTATCTGGAACATTATTAAAGTAAGTAAACCATGTCTGCCTGTGTTACAGACCTTACAGTCAAAGGGACATGAAGGAAGGAGACATCATGATAGGCACACAGGTTGCCAGGTAAGGTCTTCAGTTTTTGTTAGCCATGCACGTGGAGGATCTCAATAGGAATGTGTTGACATTCGAGACATCTGCAGCCTATTCTTGACTTGAGTGTACACACTTCTGCAACTATATTCTTACCTGTAAATGATTAGAATGTGTTTTTTCTCTAAGAATTTCTTTTGCATTTTTGGAGAGCATTTAGGCCTCCGATAAAATCTATACAGTATTTCTGGTGATAATGTTTTCAAAGGTGATTTTTACAGCTATAAAGGACTGACCATTGTATTTGCCGTAGGTGTCAACTTCACACTTTAAAACCAGATTTGGTACTAGTCATTGCATGCCGAAAACCATGCATGCTATCTACTCCAGATGGAAATACCTAGTGTGTCACTGAAAATACAGCTGTAGCCAAAGGGCTGTATTTAAATACAGTCTCCCAGGCTTGCAGTAATTTAGCTACACAGATATTTGCTTTTGTCAGATTGTTCCCACTGTGCTGCCCATAAATTGCTCCCTAAAAGCGTCTGTGGCCTTCTACTCTTGTGTTTCTCTCCAGGAACATTGAGGCCGGGGATAAATTAATAACCAAGTCTGCTGAACGAAGGCCAATTGTTCCTAATACTAATTAAAATCTGCTTACCTACCCCTTTCCAACATGGTTTGCCTGTTGAGATAAGAAAATTCAATTTTTATTTGACATAGAAGCCCTGCTAATACGAACTTTTCCCTGTTTTTAGATACTGCTTTCTATCTGGTTGCGTTACTCCAGAAGGTTCCATCTTCAGGAACTTCAGCTTTTAAATGAGGAGTGTGGATTATATGGGAAAGGAACTGCTTGTTACAGCCTATCTACACCTCCTTGCTTTTCTGCACATTAATCCCAGCATGCTCTTTCCTGCATTCTAACTCGCAGAAGCCTAGTCTGAACTCATACCAGACTGGTGATAGTCAAAAGAAGAGTTTGCACTTGTGGGAAAATGGATTTGTTGTGGGCAGGGTTGCATTTAGAATCATCTTGCCCAGTACCTCCCTGGTAATAAAAGATTGCAGTCATTTCAGGAAAGGCACTTGGCATCTACAGCATCAGCAATTATGGACTAAGTGTCCTGATACGAAATATGTATTTCTTTGACGAAGCGGTATTGATTTGTATCTAACAGGGTATTTTCCCCCCACTCTCCCCCCGCTTTTAAACAGGATTGTAGAAAGCAAGAATCCTGCATTCACAGTGGGGGCCTTCGTTGTGGCTAACAGTGGATGGAGAACTCATTTCATCTCTGATGGGAAAGACCTACAACTTCTTCCTTCCAGCTGGCCAGAGTCACTCCCCAAATCCCTGGCTCTTGGAACAGTTGGCATGCCAGGGTGAGTTTGTAGATGAAAAGGCAACTGTCATCTGGATTTTGGTGTGCAGAATGTTTCTGCCTTGTCTTGTTCTACCAGCACTGTTCATTCAGGTGAAAAACGTGTGCTTCTGGATACACATGCCCTGTAGGGTACCTGAAGTTTAGCCCATCCTCTACGTCAGAGGAAATTTGCTTTGGAGATTATGATGCCTCTCTTTGAGGAGCTGTAATATGATAGAAAGAGGATATAAGAAGGGCTGCGGCATGGCATGAAGCCAGGAGCCAGCAGGAGAGCCGGGACACTGTGTTTATTCCCTGAAGCGGCATAGCAGCTCTGTCGTCCTGTCCCGTCCTGGAGCAGCAGCTGCCACATCCAATGACATGGCACGGCAGCAACCCAGTGGCCAAAGGGAGAGGGTGGGAGGCGAGACAGCAGCAGACATGGAGAGTAGCTGGGGAGAAAGGTGTCAGAGTTTCTGTTGGAAGGTGCGGCTGCGAGGTGCCGCAGGCTGCGAGGTGCCCTCTGAGCTGGGCGAACTACAACAACTCGAGCACGTGCCTCGGCGCGCCTGTTCGCCCGGTGCTGCCCCAGAGCTGCTGCCACATCCCTCCCATCCCCAGCCTCGCAGCTCCTGTAGTAGCTCACATAAACTTGTACCACCCTGATTTGAAACTGGTGGGGCATTTTTTTCTTGTTATTTGTTTGTTTAAGGTTTTTCAGCCAGCGAACCTGGTTCCCTCTTCTGGGCTGGCGTCAGACACCAGGGACCGGGCAGCCCTGCCAGTGCTGGGGGACCCCGCGGTGTCAGCCCCTGGGGTGGCACAGAGGGAGCACAGGTGCTGCCCCGCGGGGCCACCCTTCCCTTCGCCAGCCTGGCAACAAAGGGCGCTGTGGGGGAGTCTCTGGGGGCTCGTGGAGTAGGGTAAAGGTGCCTCCCACTCTCACGCACAGACACACACAATGCTGGCACCCTCCTTCAGCCTGGTGGAGAACCATACCAGCTACGCAAACACCCCAGGGGGCTGTGTTGCCTGCTGTGGTGCCTGCCCGTAGCCGTAGCTGCTCTGTCAGTGGTTTCGACTCCAGGGAGATGGTGGTGGTTGCCCTTCCCCTTAAACGGTGCAAATGGAGGGCACTCAGAAACTCCAGGGGGTGGGAAGCAGGGCTAATTTACACATTCATGAGCTCATTTCATATGCATGAGCTGACAGGGTTCGCGGCACTCTCTGCATACGTGCACGGACCCACAACTCGTTGAAAAATCATCTATAATTAATTGGAGCCGCCAATATGTGGACTGCGAATATGCAGTGGCNTATCCCCAAGTCTCCTTCCGCCTGACCACTCTCTAAGTAATCCATCCCCAGCCTATAGTTCTGCATTGGGTTGTTATAACCAAAATGCAAAACCCGACATTTGGACTTGTTAAATTTCGTTTTATTGGAGTCTGCCCATCTCTCCAGTCTATCCAGGTGCCTCTGCAGGGCCCTCCTACCCTCGAACAGATCAACACGGGCTCCAAGCTTGGTGTCATCCACAAATTTGCTCACAATGAACTCAATTCCATCATCAATATCACCAATGAAGATGTTAAACAGGACGAGACCCAACACCGACCCTTGGGGGACACCACTAGTAACCGATCGCCAACTAGATGATTCCTTATGGTTAATGAGCACAAAGAAAGTTATTTTTAATTTAGATCGATTTCTGCAGTACTGTTCTGTTTCCCAGGAGTATATCTGTGCTTTTTATGGGATGGCTGTGAAAAAGCCAGATGAAGCAGGTTGGGTAAATTTTTCTATTACATAAAGAATGAGGAAAACTGAATCTTGTTCTGATTGTGTTGGTATTTTTGTTCAATGTAGTCAAGTTCCATCTCTATGTCTGTTGTCTTTTACTCCTCGCTGAACAGTCTTTGCTTTTCTTTGCAGCCTCACTGCTTATTTTGGTCTGCTGGAGGTCTGCAAGATGAAGCCAGGAGAGACAGTGCTGGTTAATGCTGCAGCTGGTGCTGTGGGCTCTGTGGTGGGACAGCTTGCTAAAATTGGGGTGAGTGGCTTGAACTGCTCATACTTGCTCCTCAGAAGGCTCACCTGGGAGACAGGGCAGCAAGAGCATGGATAGGGCAAGCATCCCTGAAGGCATTCCTATACTATGGTCTCAAGATGGAACAAGCTTGTGAAGATGTAGCAAATGTGGAATGTTTTCTAGAACTCAGGATCTCGTATGGTCACAGTAAGACTGTAAGGGTGAGCCCTCCACCCAGCACTCTATGAGTGTCACCTTGTGTTAGGAGGCATTTAGAAATGTTCTTGTCCTTTCCTTGCAGGGTTGCAAAGTGATTGGCTGTGCTGGCTCAGATGACAAGGTTACCTATCTGAAAAAAATAGGCTTTGATGAAGCTTTTAATTACAAGACCGTTACATCTCTGGATGAAGCACTGCGTAAAGCCTCTCCTGATGGCTACGACTGTTTCTTTGATAATGTGAGTTCAGAGAGAAGACCTGTCATTTTCCTTAAACTATAGCTGGAACTCAATATTGTATACATCTAGTTGAAGCCTACACCAAGAACTCAATACTGAGATCCATTTAGTTGAGAAATAGTCTCTGTAAGAAATTTTTTATTTCCTCTTCCCTTCTTGCACATATTTCTGTGGCTGACTTGGACAGCAACAGAAAGGACAAAGCCTGAAAGACAAAGCTGGATTGTTGGTAGTGTTTGTTAATGAAGTGAGAGGTTTTACTTCACTGTTTGAAAAGTATGGCTCATTTTGAGGAGGTGAGGGTCATGGTAACATTTAACTGATGCTGAACAGAGACTGCTCCAGCCCATTCCTGGCCTCTCTTGCAAAAGCAGAGTGAGTGTGGATCACTCTACATTATATGGTCACAGGAGCTGCACTGTTGTCTGTAAACAAAAGAGTGGCAAGACCCACTTGTAAAACTGCTGAAGTAGCCCATAGAGGGTTTCTGAGCTCTCCCAAGTATAGCTGGAGTTAGTGCGGGCTATATACTGTTCTTGACAGGCCGTTTGAATGTGACCATCTTGTTTTGAAGTCTAAGAGAGTTTAACAATATGGATACAGTTAAACCATGTCAGTTCACCTTCAAGCCAGAGAAAAAACCTTGGCTCTTGTAATTTCCTGGTATAACTAACATATGCATTCTGGCTGATAATATACAGAAATAGGTAGGCAGAGGGATATTAGAAGACATACTGGTCTAAGAATCCATGGCGAGCTACCTGGTTTTAAAGAAGACATTATTCACTCTTTAGCGTGTTTTTTTCTTAGTAGTATGCCTGCTGAACCAGTCATGATATTCTGTGTGGATTGCAATATACCTGCCTTGCCCTGGCAATGGATAGGAATGCATGGTCCCAGGGCAGAGTGCTTGTGTCTGGCAGAAGCTCCTGGTTACTTTGCCTCAGCCTTCTAGATTTCATGTCCAGTGCTGCTAAGGTCTTAAATCAGTTTTATGGTAACATCCAGTCCCTTTCCTCTCACTTCTGAGCAGAGGTACCCCAAGCAGTAAACCTTCTCACAGTTTCTCACCATTAAAAACTTCTGATTGCAACATGTCCCTATTTTGGTAAAGAGAATCATTAAGTAAAATCTCGATGTCACCATGATATGAAGATGTAAAAGTGCAGACTGGTATGTGGGAAAGCAGAGATGGTGCTCCTTAGTACCCTTAGAATGAGGGATCTATGCGCACATCCTTTTTGAGGTGCTGGCCATCAGGAGAG
>WEKX01025912.1:0-11769 GCA_013390025.1 Pitta sordida | reverse complement strand
TTTCTGTGATTCTGTGATTCTTATGGTGAAACTGGAAGGAGAATCATACTAGAAAAATGAAACATTTTCTTTTTTAAAAACTAAGGAATGTTTTACTGTATGTAATATTTTGTATGTATTGTAATGCTTATTGAAGTATTATACTGCAATTCTATGGTCAAACAACTTGGTATAAAGATCATTGATACTGGAATTTTAGTAGGTACAGCTCTACTGCTCTTACCAGTTCGGCATGAATTACCTTAAAGATTGTTTCTGAAGAAAGACTTTTCTTTAATGGTCACAATTTTGCTTCTTCAGAGTGAAATCACCATGATATTATGTGGTAGTTCAAACTGTGATTTAAGCTTTATCTTCACTAAGGGACATCGTGTGTCATCCTCTCTTCCAGTAGGCAGGGAGGTGCTTTTTGTTCCAGGAAGTATCTGCCTGCTGGTGAAAAATACAGTCAGATGTAAAACCATGTGACTAAAGCTGCCTTTGGAAGTATCTTTTGTGCTCCCCTTTTCTAAACTTCCAGAAAATAATCTACTGGAGTCTTAGAGCCAGAATGAAGGTTTAATCTTAGTAGTCATATACATTTTAAATATTTGTATTGTCATATATTTTAAATAAAAATAAAATTTGCATCTTCCATATGGTAATGATGACTAGAGTAAAATAAATAGAAAAAGATTAAAGGATACTACTGACTTCTTCGGTGTTGTGATTTCTTGTACTCTCTCGTGTCATTCCCAGTGATATATAGTTCTATTATTATGAGATGGTCACTAATTAGACTAGTTATGAGAAGATGGCTGAAAGTCAGCAATCCTTAGGCTTCCTTTCATTCACCCAAATAAGAAAACCAAGTACAATCATTGAGGAAGCTTATGCCGGTGAGGTATTGGATGATTTGAATTGTGGTTTGACTTGTTTCCCATAGGAATTTATTACTGTTAAGTTAAATGAAACATTTTAGAAAAATCTGAGTGCAGAAATTATTCTTAAGGAATATTACTACTAACCTGAGGAACAAAAAGGAAGGCAGGTTTGGATTTTGGGATTTTTTTTCCAAATTGTTTTTTTTCCCCAGAATATCGTCTACTATCTTGTTAACAGCAGGACATCCCAGGGAGCTCACTGACAGATTTTAGTTTGATTATACAATTACATTCTAACTGAAGGCTTATTGTCCAGGTGTTCTTTCTGTCTAAAAGTTGTGAAAAGTCTTGGGAGAAATATGTATTGAGTGAAGGCAAAATTAGGGCAGCAGCTTGTGTCATGTATAACTTTGTTTGAAATAAGTGTAGATTGCAACTCCTTGACAGGATTTGTGGTGCAGGTGTAAGCACATCTGGGAGCTCCGTTCCTATCTTCTAGGAAGGTGTTTTCAAATTCTTCCTGTTCAAAAGAGAACAAACTCTTCCCAAACTGATTTTGCTTATCAGGAAAAGATGGCAGTGGGGATATTTTTTTTTTTTCTTACTAACATGGCTTCAGCTGGAGATGTGGATTTAGAGCACACCAAAATATGACAGTACCTTCTTACTGGCTTTGCACAACATTTGTTTTCAAAAATTAGGTCAGTGCTGACCTTAACAATGCATTCTCACAACTAAAATTGTACTGAACATGAGTGAGTCAGCATTGTCATGAAGACAAACAAAGCTCTGTTTGAAGTTTCACAACTATTCTTGGAATGTCTATGGAAAAATGTGTTTCAACCAGCCATCCACTTGCAGTGAGCCTACCTAGTATTTATAGATAAATAGGTTAGTACCTTTCAGTTGCAAGAAAAGCATGTTGTACTGACTCACTTCCCTCATTCCAGTTTTGATCACTACTTTTCCTCATCGAAAACCCCCGAACACAGGGATTACCAACCGCACGAAATTGTCTCCATCCTCAAACCTGTAGAAATCCTCTTCAAATTCTTGATATTCAGTTTCATAGCAAAAAGCTTGTCAACTTTTGATCAAGAAAAAGTAGCTACAGAGCTTAAAATTAGTTGTCTATTTGATCCTTTCATTTCCTTTTGTCCTCTCCGTACTATTTATAAGCAAAGCTGTCAGTGTAGTGTGTTTCATCTCATGGTTCATGACACCATCTCCTACTGCCGCACTCTGATTTAGGTTTTTCTGAAAACCTGCCGTGGCTCAAAATGTCACAAAATGAAATTAAATTGAAAGTAGCAGAAGATTCTCCCCAGTTTGCTTCTCCCTTTCTGGGTCCTCTGAAATAACTGCCTTTAAATTCTCAACTCTTTGCATATGTTTTTCAGTTTTCAGGAAGAAGGCTGAGCTGAAATCTTCATATTGTCCTGTCAATGCATAACTCATAATACAATGAAGATACTGTATCCTCGCACTCACTTTTTTTTTTTTTTATATGACAGTGCTCCTTGTTGTTCTGCTTCCAGCACAGCTGCAGTGCTAATTGCTAATTGTTAGGCTTTTTAAAATTAGCCAGTGCTATAAATTCTGAGTAGTAATGACTAAAATCTGGAGTCAATTATGTAGCCAGTTTTGCGTAAGGAAGAGGTAGACCATCACTCTTCAGATGTAGCTAATGGATCCAGCATTGTCACCTCCTAACAAAAAAAGCATTTGATTTTTGTGCAGGAAAGCCAGATGGTTTCTATCTGTCCCTCATAGCAAATTTGACCTTTAAATGAGAAAACATCAGAGACCAGTGATTCACTGGAAGACAAAGGACTCAACAGGCATTAAAGGACAGTGTCCTAATTGACTGAGCTGTGTTTCAGATGCCCATTGATTAAAGAAGGTTCTGCATAGATGCTGCGTTACAGGAGAGGTTATTGTGAGCACAGGCATCACAAGTACCTGGCTCCAAGGGAGCAGAAGGTAACTGCTGTTTGTGAAAGTAGCCCCATTCAGGTTTGACAGTGCTTTTGGATATACATGGAAAAGCTAAAATCAAACTGTTCATAAGAGAAAACTCTTCCTATGGACTGTAACATTGAGAGCACTCTCTGTGCTTCCAAGACTATGTGAACAATGATAAGGGCTCATCCCCCTTGATAAGGAAATTATCAGTGTAATTGCTAGGAAACTGTCAAGAAGAGGGGCCAGATATTTTTTGTTCCTTAAACATCAATGTTATGGTTTAGGGGGTTTTCTGCTGCTCTGGTAGCGAGGGGGTTAACAGCTCAGTTCTTGCCTGAGCTCTCTGTGCTGCCAGGACCTTCAAGGTTATAGAGATAAAGGCGTTTCTGTGAATAACATACTTGAGAGAGCGAAAAAAAAGTTCAGTAGTAAGATGTAGCGTGCCAGCTCAGAACCTGCGTCGGGAGGCTGAGAGATTTGAAGGCCCCNAACCCTTTATGTTCTTTACTTATAGTTTTGCCTTGTTTTTTGCCTGTGACCAGGTTTATTCTCCAGTTTCTCTCCTTCAGGAGAAGTTGGGGTGGGTCTCTGGCATGCAGCCAGGGTCAAACCACGACAATCAAATACATAAAAATAAAGTTATTTTTATCCTGCAGGTATAAAAGCTGAAGCAGAGATGTGACTGTAGGTACAGAAGGAGTTTCTGAGCTAGTTTATTTCTAAGCTTGAGCTAGTTTTTCCTTATTTTTTCATCTGTCTTGTGCTGAAACTCCCACTGCTCTTCCCCCTCCTCTGTCATCCCCAGTCAGTCAATTGGATAATTGAGAGTTGTGTTCCTAAGCCAGTGAAATGGAAAGGACTTCTAAATTGGAGCTTGACAAGCCTTTTTAGACGGTGAATGTCTCCCTTTTCACCTGACTGAAAATACAAGTATTTGTTAAAAGATGACACTAGGAAATCTTTCTGAGATTTATTAATGCTAATAGGAAATTTACTTTTATAGGTGAAATAAACTCAGTTTTTCTTGATTAGAGTCATATTTTCTTGCTGCTCCAGGGAAGTTTATTCTTTGTGGAAGTGTCACATTGCCACAGAGCTTATTTTGCTTTGACAGACGTTCATCTCTGTGTCCATTTGGGTAATGATGCTGCATCTGCACACCCAGCTTTTCTGTTTCTGGGCTGTTGATTTTTAGTGTATTCATTCATTCATGTCAAAATATTTTAAAAGGAAAAAAATGGGATAAACATTACAACATGAATGAAGTGTGAGCACTCGCCTGTAGTCATGTTGCTTTATAACACACTCTAGTTGACTGAAGGTTTTGGCCAGCATGGTGAAATTCTGAGCTGGAACAGGATCATCTTTGTGTGCTATAGCAGCTGAAACCCTGATTTTCACAGTTCAATTTAGAGATGTTCTCTAACATCTTTAGTGCCTTCTATTATTAAAATAAAATAATAAAAAATAGCCAAGCTTACATGGGCTTGTTTGGAAACTGCATTTTGTTCAAATTGAACACTTGAAAACAAGGCTATTGTCGGAATACTCTTTCAAATGAAATTTTCATGCAAATAGAGCATCTGAATAGTTTGTGCTATGAGTTGTTTGGACTGCAAGCAACAGGGAAAACAAGGAAGTATTTTACTGAAAAAGATGACATTTTATGAGGGTGAAGCCCAACGTTTAATGCCAATTTCTATCACGAGTGTTAGTTGCTGGTAATAATAATAAGGTAAAACTGTAAAAATAATCATGAAAACATCGATAAATACTCTTGGGGTTGTTTTTGGCAGTAATTTGATCTTCAGGGTTTTAGTAGTGCTTATGTCCAATGTATATTATGGCCCAATGAAAAAGAACACTGAAATTTCTCTTTAGAGGACCTGATTTTGCAATGAGCAGCCCCATACTGCTGTGATAAAAAAAAAATCCTGAGTTTAATATGATGGCCATGGCCCATATTGTACAGTAGGTCAAACTTGAGGACAAAGGAAAATAAAAATCTATATAAATCTGCTCTTTGATGAGAGGGAAAAGGCAGTCCTGTGGTTAAGGGACAAAAGGCCTATCAGAACTTTCCAAGGAAGTGCACTTACTCATACAAGTACTAATCCCAATTGAGTTTGTGTATGGGTTCACAGGTTATTCCAAGTTGGAAGGGACCCACAAGGATCATCTAGTCCAACTCCCAAGCAAATGCCCACCCAGGGATCGAACCCACAACCCTGCAGCCAGGGGCACCACACGNGATAACTTCCCTAGTCCGACTGACCACACTGTTCCTGATACAGGCCAGGATACCATTGGCGTTCTTAGCCACCTGGGCACACTGCTGGCTCATATTAAGTTTTCTGTCAATCATTACTCCTAAATCCTTCTCCTTTTCACCACTTTCTAGTTCACTCAGTTATAAACCTGTCACACTTCTAAAAATATAAAATGCTGAAAAACAGAAGGGGAAGCTTGGGGAGATTCATTTAACTGAATGAAGGAACAGTTCTGCCATGATGTCAGACGTTAACTACAATCTTTAATAAGATTAGTGGTTTTTTGAGTATTTTGTCTTCTCTTTCTGCCATTCTGGTTTTTTGTACTTTAAAGAGCTCTGTGAGCCTGACTGGGAGTTTTATAAGAAATCAGCTTTATAGAACGTTTGATACCATTTTCCAAACTATACTCATTCTAGTTCTCCTTGAAGACACTTCAAGCAAAAATCAAGTCCAAGTTTATTAGCAGTTAATGTTGACCCTTATTCTGGTAGATGTTATGCTCTTCCCCTCTCAGTTTAATTTTTTTGCTGAAGTAGTTGATTGCTTCGTGGTTTTATTTCTTTTTGTTACTGTAAAACATATTTTTTCCACTTCTTTGGCTTTCCTAGCTAATTTTCCATCGTCTGTAATTCTGCTGCAAGTGATGATAAGCTTTTTTCTCCTCATCATCAATTTAGCCGCAAGCACTTTATACTTAAATACTTCTCCCCTCACCTCACTCCTCTGTATTTTCTTCTGAATGGGAATGGTCCCTCATGGCCCCTTTTAATTTTTATTTCTCTTTTGAAAAATAAAACCTCTATCATGGTAATATACAGTAGCTTTCTTATAAACCCTTCAAATTTGACTGAAGGATAGTAAAATTTCTAGTCACAGGTTCACAGGTTATTCCAAGTTGGAAGGGACCCACAAGGATCATCTAGTCCAACTCCCAGGCGAGTGCCCACCCAGGGATCGAACCCACAACCCTGGAATCATGGGCACCATGCTCCATCTATCTGAGCTTTCCATTGTCTACACCATGTCACTGAGTTCCTCATCCAGTCTTTTCTTAAACACTTCCAGGGATGGCTACTCCACCACCTCCCTGGGCAGAGCATTCCACTGAGATATCACTCTCTCTGAGAAAAAGTTTCATGTACGACTGCAATCCTTTTACTGTAAATTTTATTACTGAGCAGGGTCATAGGAAGTGGGCAACTTTAATGTTTCAAGTTGGATATTGGTGTCTTCATGGCCTCTGCTTATTTATTCAGTCTTTTCATCCTTGAACGTTCAATGTTTAAAAATTGTCTTATATGGGGTGGGGTTTAAAACTTCCTTTTCTGCATACAAAGCAAAAGTTCATCCAGATTCAGGAAGCGTATTTCTTTTCTATTTAACAAATGCTAAACTAAAACGTTGCACTTGATTTGAAAAGTGAGAACTCTAAGTAAATCATGAAGTGGGATATCTTTGGTCCCTTGATGGTGACCATCCTTCGTAAGTGTGTAGAATGACATAATTGTATAACTCATCAGAATTTCACCTCCCAAATTCACCTTCATTTGTAACACTGTGCAAAAATCTCTTCCTAGTTAACCTCCTCAGTGGGATACTATTTGCTTTTAGAATACATCTTTTATGTTGGAACTCAGATATTTCAAATAAGAAGTACTATTTGTTTTCCTGCAAGAACTAGAAGTCAGCATGTGTTAATCTTGTTGCTGCAACAGCAGCTCAAGAGGTAGTTTGTAATTTTGCCATGTTTCTTCTCATCTAGGTTCCAGCAGTCAGTTTTAATGCAGAGCTAAAAGACTTTCATATAAAGATCTAATACTCAGCAGTATTTGATCCTGCTGTTCATTGCAAGCTGATTTTGAGATCTAACCGTGGGTAAATTTCTTTGCACATATGTCAATGTGCCAGTGTGTTTTGTGGGAAGTAGGTTTAATTAGTCATTAATTCCATAGAATTAAGCTGCTTCTTAATACCCTTAACTGTAGGAATTCTGAGAAGGTCTTCCATGAACCAATTAGAAGATTGCTGAAGTGTTTGATTGCTGGAGTTGTGTAAAAGAGCATTATGGTGATTTTTTTGTTTTGTTTTGTTTTTTGAAACTGGAGTTAGCAATTTTACTGAATTCTCATTAACATCACCTTTTCTGTGAGCATGGAAATAGATGTGAAAGAAATTTCTGCTGTAATTTGGGGAGGTATTTAAGCTTGTGCATAATTGCAAGCATGTGAATAGTCCATTAACTTCTGTTGGATTCTGCTGTGTGCGTCATTGGCTGTCTAAAATCTTCTGATGTGTCTGTGGGAGATAATAAACTTCCTTCTCATCGTGTTTGTTATGGAGATAAAAGTTCCATAATACTAGCCTGAAATATCTGCTATCTCTCTCCCTGCTTCATTGAAAGTTTGAAGTTTTTCAGTTTCATCCATTCTTTGATACTGATCAAACTTCTTTCTGAGAGGAAGTTGAGGCAAATCTCAACTTATGCTTGCTTCCAGCATATCAATAACAGAGTTATAATGGTATTTTGAGTGAAGCAACGGTATGATCATTGAGTTCTTTTCTAACCTAAACGATTCTACGATCTTTCTGATAGGTAGGTCCTTAATATAAAAAGTTTTAATAAGTTCAACTTTCTGAGATGGAAATTGGACAAATTCAGAGAGCAAATAAATCAGTTATTAAATAGGACAATTAATCATTGAAACAATTTACCGAGGATGTGAGACATTCTGTTTTGGTATAAAGATACTGTAAAACATATTCTTACAGATAAAGTAGAAAATAAGTACTTTGGTGCAAAAGTTATTTGATAGCATTTCACCCAGTCCATTATGCAGGAGTCTGAAGTAGTTGAGTATGATGGTCTCCACAAGAGCTTCTGCCATTTGAGATTTATCTTTATGAGAATAAAGCATGTCATTAGGTGGCAACAATAAATTTCTTGCAACTAATGTGAATTTGCTGGACAATTTATATACAGTGATCAGCACTCCTTCGCAAGGTAACTAGTACTTCAAAATAAAGGGAGAGTAATGAATAGGTAATGCGAGGATCTAGGATCAACAAAAGAGGTTTGAAGGGGGAAAGGCATAAAACCAGGCTCAGTATAGTTAAGGCTGGTAGTGCTGTATGTTAGGGAGTGTTACCAGCTGGATCAGTTCTGAACAGCTGCCATGGAATTAGCTGGAAATCACAGAAAGGCATCTACTGCCCATTCGTAAATATTCTTGGCATTGCAGGGATTGAAATGCGAAAGTGTAGGTGTTGCTGTGTTCTTATTTACAGTTTATTCAGCTTTTAATTCATACACAATTTGCAAATACTAATCAAAATATGTTATAAGTACAATAGTTAAACTATGTTGCTGTTAAAAGAAAAAACAGTTTAAGGGGTAACAGTGTCTCCAGTCCTTCCTCAATACCATCAAAGTTAGTGAAATTCTCACCTGCCGTATAAAGGTCGATTTTGACAGAGTTGATTTGCTCAGCCCTTCCTCTGAATCTATATTCTGTACTTAATTGCCTAACAGTTTTTAAAAGACAATATCACTTGAAAATAGGTTTAGCATGTGGAAGTGTTACTTCCTTTCAAAAATGAGATCATCCAGACTCTTCCAAATTTGTATATATGCAATGTCTTGTGTGTTTTCTCAAGTGGCTGAAATTCTTCAGTGAATGTTGAGTATTTTCTCTTTATTCCGTAGTGTTTCTGTTCTGCTTAAACTCCTATGTCCAACTACATCTCTTGACTTTCTAGCCTTGAGCTTTTTAAATTACCATCTGGGGGAATGAGGTGTAGGGGCTGTTTCTGGCTTGTTAAAACACTCACTTTTTATAAATGGATTTAAAATAGGTGGTTTACATGACATTGTAAATTGGCAGCTATCTACTCTAACTTAGAAGTAAAAGAGAGATTCTCTACTAAACCTCCTTAGCTGGAATCACTGTGTCTGCTAGAATAGTGCATGTTTTACCTGTTGAATTAATTTTAGCCATTTCCTCCCCCATTCCAGGTGCAGGACAAGTTTCGTTTGGACCTGTCTGATGAAGAAGCTGTCCATTACATGCAGAGTCTAATTGATGAAAGTGTCCATGCCCTCTTTGCAGCTGTGGTGGAGCAGATACACAAATTTGCACAGGTGAGATACCTTATCCTCAGTTGCTGATCTCTGTGAAAGCTGAGTAAGGCAAGAGCTCGTAAGTTTAAGACATATCTTAACTGTTTGTGATGTTTTAATTCATTTTTCCTACAAAATATAACTCTTTAGCTTCTAGGACTGGAGAACTAGCTTGTGTTGCTAGGAGCATTTGTGAGAATTTGTGCAAGGTCTGACATCTGGGTCAGGTCACTTTCTGATATCACTCTGGGCTGAGGGGTGAACAGATTGAGAGCAGCCCTGCTGAGAAGGACTTGGTAGTGCTGGTGGATGAGAGGCTGGATGTGACCCAGCCATGTCTCCTCACAGCTCAGAAAGCCAAATTCATCCAGAGCAGTGTGGGCAGACTGGAAAGAGAGGGGATTCTGCTGCTCTGCTCTGCTCTGCTCTGCTCTGCTCTGCTCTTGTGAGACCCCACCTGCAGTGTTGCACCCAGCTCTGTGCTGCCTTACTACAAGCTGCTGTAAGACAATTAAATATTTGATTCTATTGTGGAAGAAAACTGTGTTCACAGAAGCATTTCCACTTTGAATTTGCAATGGTTTTTTTTCCCCCTAAAACTATCTGACATTTGGTTTGTGTTTGTCAGGGATTTAAGATATTATACTGTTTGCCTTAAGTATTAGACTCAAGGCAAAATATGGAATTAGGAAGAAAAATGAAACTGCTCTAAAATGCCAGTCGTTATCCTGGGTATTTTATTGATTCTTTCTTCAAAAGGCTGATCAAATTCTGGCATAAACTGAGCAGAACCGTATTTATGGTTATCCATTTTGCTAAAGAACTTACGTTGTTTTCTTTAAACTTAGTTTTTATTTTGAAGAATTGCACTATATAGTCCAGGATGAGAAGAAAAAATGTCATTTCCAAATATATATATATTTAGTAAAGGTGATATTTTATGTGATGTGAAAAAAAAGGAAGTGTAATTATATGAAAATGGGGCAAAATTGGTAGTCATTCTCTATGGACTACTTTGATCTTCAGTTGGAGCACAGTAATTTCATAAGATAAAGTGAGAAAAGCCTCCCGTCTACCTTGGGTTTCAAACAAAAAAAAAAACATTACACAGATCCAAGATCAAAGTTTTAAGTGCTTCCAATATGTGTGTAGACCTTTCTTTTAATCACATACTGACAGTCACTTTTTTTAAGACACAACTTTTTATTTCCTTGACTTTAGGTGACTGTCACACTCTCCCAGATATTGTTACTACATTGTGAAGCTGTATTAGTAAGTCAGAGTTTACAGGTTCGATTTAGGTGACCTTTACTTCTTCCNTGTTCCTGATGCAGGCCAGGATGCCATTGGCCTTCTTAGCCACCTGGGCACACTGCTGGCTCATATTGAGTTTCCTGTCGATCAGTCCACATAAGTCTCTCTCCACTTCACTAGTCTCGAGCCACTCCTCCCCCAGCCGATAGCGGTGCATGGGGTTGTTATGAAAGAAGTGAAGAACCCGGCACTTAGTCTTGTTGGAGCCTGCCCATCTCTCCAGCCTGTCAAGACCTGTTCTTGCTTGATCTTTCTTTCACACAACTGCTTTTAAAGTCACAGGACAGATCTTTTTGGAATATTTAAACGTACCCAAGAGTGCTGCAGAGTGTGTGACCTGTGTGTTTTTAGATTTCCTTTCTAATTTTGCAATCTGGTGCCTTGAACGAAAATAGTAGTATTTTGCTTTGTAACTGCTGAAGGCATCTCTTAAATCCACGTGATGCAGGATGGTTGTGATAGCTTTAGAGTTCCAACGGTTACCTTTTTTCATGCTCTAAAAACAGTTACATTTGCATTCTTGCCCCCTGCAAGGATACTAGATGCTTGCAAGCATGAGGAGGATACAAAAAGAAGGGTCACACATTAATGAGAAGATGGCAAGTCTTAAGAATCTAAGCTCTATTCATGTATTTAAAAAAAAAAAACAAAACAAAAATTCATCAAAATTAAGTGTGATTAATGTCTGTTCTCTTTATATTACAAGTGAAATAGGATACATTTTAGTGATACTTAGTATTTCATTAGTCAAAATCATTATCCTTTTGTCTAAGAATTTGCTGCTGTAGCCTTCATGAAGTCTGTAAATCGTTAAACAAATGAACAATTAATGGGTCATTGAATTTGTTGCAAAGGGGTCTTCTCACACAATGGCCAGTTGAAGCTTTCAATTTGTACCTTTATAATTCTGCATTGAATTGCCAGTGGCCTTGCTCTTAATAGAATTGTAAGTTGTCTCAAAAAGTCCCCCAACACTACCCAGGTGGTTACAACGTAAGTATAAACAGCAGATTTCACCTAATACCACACAATGTTTAATGTGAAATGCTCTTCAACAAGTTTTTTGTTTATCAACAGATATTTATTCTTTTACTGCCTCCAGAATAGGCCTGTGAGGAATCTGTGCAGCACTTAAGAGCTTTTCAATAAGGTATTCTATATGTCACCCTGTAGAAAGTAAAGCTCTTGGATAAAGTACTCAGGATGTTTGGGAATCACAGAGTCACAGAATCACAGA
>WEKX01025896.1:0-20679 GCA_013390025.1 Pitta sordida | reverse complement strand
TGCATTCATTTTCAACAAAAAATGATGCTTTGTACTCCTCCTAAGTATTAGCCTATATTTGTTTTCGTGTCAACCCCCTGCCATTTTCCATCACACAGGCAGAAAAAGCGGATAGATGTGCCAATTTTCAAAATTCTGCCTTGCATTTTGTGGATTTTGTGAATTTCTGTGGATAATGGGATTGTTTTCCATTAAGCTCTTTGTGACATTCATTGAAGCAACTGCTCTCTGAGATTAACGAGACTCAGACTGTGGTCCAATGTTTTCAGCACCTAACATACATATAAATAACATTTAATTTCAGTCATAAATAAAAAATAAAATGAAAATTTCAAATTTACAAATAAGCAATAACTAAGAGAAAATACGTTCCATGGCATGAAAGTAGAGTTTTATAATGAAACAGCAATTGCACTAGCAAGCTCAGTTACAGTGGGTCACCAAACTATCACAAGAACTCTTTCTATGATTACGTAATGATGATGTTTCATCTTGTGCTTCAGTGATCAGCCAATATGATGGCTTTTGCAGACTTACTTTGATTAGGAAGACAAAATGATAATATGAATAATCCTCCATTTTCTGGATATTTATTTAACAAAAAATACAGGCACAAAAGGGTCTTTCCAGGTATCTAACAGAAAGAGAAAAACAGTATTAAATTTCAGTTAACAGTGTGCTCCAAGGACTACATTTGAGAAGACCATGACAATTCATTTCTCCCTGTGTTACTGTAATCAGCTAAATCCCTGGAACTACACAAATGAGCACTGGTGTGACTTTCCAGTTACTACTGTTCAAGGTTGCAGTGAATGAACCTTCTACTCAGCCTGGTAGAAACGATGCCAGACCAGCTACTGCGTCAAATCAAGCCTCCAGCAGTCTGTAGTTCACCATCTGATAGCTGGTAGGCATCAATATTCTCCAGAGTAAAAATTCCATCCCTACAGCTACCTTTTCTGCCACTGAACCTAGAAAAGCATCACTAGGTCTAACATGAGAAGTGCAGACATCCAAGACAGGTCCAAGCAGCTACGTTTTATAGACAGGGATGAAAATAAAAATAATCAGAAGGTATGATATAATTCCAGGGTTATAAAACTATAAATATTTTTAATATATTAATTTAACATCTGGCTTTCTCATCTGAGTGTGCAAATCCACAGATCTCAAATTGTTTCTATTTTATGTTGGAAAAAGTAACTTTTTTACTTATCCCCATCAATCGACACATAATTTTTTCAACAGTGACAGAGAATAAAAAGTATCAGAAATATTACTGATTCCCACAGAGTAAGCAAAACCCATAAAATAGAAACTCCCATAATGTTATAAAGATTTTACTTATTGGGGTGTGAAAAACACTCTCCACTGGAGGACAAATGTTTATATAAAAAATAGGGAGGGCAAAATGCTGCTTCCACCATAAGAAATGTTCTCGACATCCAACTTTCTATTTCTTTCTGAACATCTGTGCTGAAATTCTGAAGCCCTTGGAAAACACATTGTTTCAACTGAGGCCCATTCTAGCCCTAATTTTGAGAGGGGCAAGGAAGTCAGCTAATGAATTTGGTAGTGAGAAGAGATGAAGTTTGTGGGAAGGGACAGTGTGACACAGAAGGTCTGTAACACACGGCAGGAAGCTTTGGGTGTGACGAAACAGAGCTGAATGGAGAGAAGAGGGTGAGATGCAGGATTTGTTCCAGAGAAGGACTGTTGAGGGCAAGAAGAAGACTGCAGGAATCAAAGGTAGTAATGTAATTTGGAGAGGCATCAGATAATCATTCACCAAATTCACAGTGGGACCAAACTTTACAGCCAGTAGAAAACTCACACAGGTTTACCACTTGGTGGTTCGAATAAAGTGAGCAGCATAAGCCTCTGAGAATATTACATATTTTCATATCCAGAATGAAAGTGTGAAACTCATTTTCATTTCCTTAATTTAATATACCTCTCCAAAGAAGCAGCTCTGGGACTCCTTGGGAACTAGACACACTGCTGTTCTTAATTTACTTTATTTTGGACTTGTGAAGTATAAAGAAAAATGTTTTGAATGGAGCAAGGAAAGCAATAGTGTTTAAATGGCCAATCTTGAGTGTTGAAGAGAGAGTTTTTGTGTCTTTTCTTGTCACCATAAATGCAAAGTTGCCACAAGGCACTCCACCCCTTATTTAAAGTGAGAGTCTCTGGATATGAAAATCAACCAGACCAAAAGCCATTTATGCCGCCTACAGAAGACTGAGACGTTCCAACTATGCTTTGCACCACTTATTAACAATAATATGCCTGTAATTAGCTCTTGATTCTGCTGAAATCTGAAAAGTTTTAATATGTNTTTCTAGGCTCCGAAAAAACATCGGCATTTTGTCCAGCTTTATCTCTCCATCTTCAGTTGTGGCTTAGATGGATTCTGCAGTACTGGTTCTCTCTCTCTCTGGTCCATAGGTTTTCACCATGGTCGGTCCAATTCACAAGCAGCAGTGGGATGCCTGGAAGAACATCTCTACCCCTTCTCTCGTGGGCCTGGAAGGCTTTCGGGCTTTCAGCTTCTCGATGCAGGTTCTGAGCTTGCTACTGATGTTTTTTTTTCTCTCCCAAATATGTTATTCACAGAGACGTCTCTATCTCTATAACCTTGAAGGCCCTGGCAGCACGGAGGCCTGGGCAAGAGCTGAGCTGTTAACCCCCTCGCTGCCAGAGCAGCAAAAAAACCCCTAAACCGTAACATTCAGTTATTTAAAAAAAACCCCAAACCCCAAACAATAAAACTCCTGCAAAACAGTTTGAAAAAAGAATTGATACATACACAGTATAGTAGGGAATTATATATCTATGTATTATGAATAATTTTGAATCCCTGATAGATTGGACAGAAACCTCTAAATGACAGTAAGAAAGGTTAAAACAAGTAATACGTAAAGCCAGCCATTAGAGCAATAAGGTTTAGGATTACCCTCTGAAGTTTAGGGAAGTAATCCCATTTTGTACCTGTGGGATGGAATGAATGTATGCTACTGTGGATTTCACTGTATCCCCCAGAGTTTACAGGTTCCTTTTCTGCATAATTTCATTTGCAAGTTGAGAAGAAGCACTGTTTTTCAAATTATCAAATACCCCTTTGCAGATTAACACTTTGAAAACTCATTATTTAAGAAAAAATAATTGGAGTGTCTGACCAAAGGACACATCATATAACTCTCCAATATAGACCGTGATATTCTCAAAAACTATTTTACACCAGATTTCCTTTGGAAGGGACAGAGTGCTTGCTTACTTTTCTAACAGCAGCATAATGTCAGCTCTGAGCAATATTTGAAAAGAATATGAAAAACTGCAAAAAAGAGGAAACAGAAGAAAAACCACAATTTCTTACCAGCTTACTATAAAATTTTATCTTGTCAGCACTTTTAAGAGTTACTATTAAAACAATCATAGTGCTCTGTGCTAAAATGAATTCCCAGAAAAAATAGTCACAGTTACTTAAAAGGATCACACTATTTTCTTACCATACCAGCGTGAAAGAAAAAGTAAACTGATTTTTAAAAATTCTATAGAGAACTCAAGTCAATACTGTATTTTTATAGAAGTTTCCCTCTCTATATAAAAAAACATATCTACACATAGATAGATAACTTTACATATATAAAAAATAAACCCCAGCCTTACCTACAGTGAAAAATCTTGCAGTCATACAAGAATGAAGTGAGATGAGGCTCTCATTCATAATGAGAATCAGATCACAAGAGAAAAGTGAAATTGCAAAGCTAGTTCCTACTTGAAAAACCACAACTGTGAGGAAGGCTATAAGTTTGTCTATGAATCAGCCAAACATCTGATCTCTGGGTGTAATTAACTGCCTGAAAATAAATTCATCTAGTTCCTTTTTTGTGGAATAGGAGGTAAGAAAAAATAGAAGCCACATAAATAACAAAGCTCAGGAGCTTCTGGTAGATAACTTCTGTAAATTATTTAATAATTACCTGGTAAAAATTAGAAACTATTTAACACGAAACAAAGAAAGTGAAAAATTTAGCAGCAGCCACTACTTTATTATTTACGTAAGTAAAGGAAAAAGGAATAGAAGAATTACTGAATAATAGTATCAAATTTTTTAAAAACAGAAGTGCTTCAATTTAAAAGGTTTCTATGCTATTTTATTACAGACACAAGGTCCAGCAGAAGTGCAGGTTTCCTGCAATACACAAATAAGAGAGATATTTCTTCATAAACTGACAAGTCATAGGAAATACAAATCAAAGCTGAGATGACATTTCTAATTTGCTCAGTTGCAACACAAGGATAAGTCCAGGCAAATCTACTTGGGTTTTGGTTTATTTCTCCAAGTCTTCTCTAAGATTGGACTCTATGGTCTTTTCCAACCTTACTAATTCTGTAAATACAGCCCCAGTGATGATGACTGTAACACTTATATGCAAAACAAATAGGAAATATTGTCTGAATAAGACATTTATTTGTTTTGTATATGGTAATACATGTTTATGAATCATAGCTTTACCTTCTGTAGGGTATTTAAAATTGCTTTGATTAACTCAAAATACAAAAATACTTAGAGATCTTTAGATATTTTAACATCTTTCTAACACATATTCTTAAATAATATATGCAGCTTCACACACAGAGGCCCGAGGTAGGGCCATCAGTTGGTGATGACAATCCTTAAGGAATGCAAACAGGGAATAACGATTCCCTACTACACATAATTGGGAGTAGGGCAGTCCACCTGACCGGGGCTGCCAACCATATCTATTCAAACATACAGAGTAGAAGTGCTGGTTATTGAGGAATATCTTTCTGTGCTTCAGTCCCACAGCAGCACACAACTCAAGAAAATTCTCCCATGGCCCCTACCGCATAATCTGAACAGCTCATCTGTTCCTCAGGTATTCCTTCATGCATTGCTGCCAATACGATGCTTTGACGACTGTCATCGGTTCCTTATCTCCAAGAAGGTTTTCTCCAAGTACACCCTACTACAATTACAGCTAGATGTGTAGGCGGGTTTTGAAAGGCCCTGGGCTCTTCTCTGTTTTGCACAAACTTTACTGCTCTACACCAGTGCTCAGAGGGGCTCCAGGAAGTGATAATGAAGCCAAAGCCAGTGCACAGTGATGGGACCCCCTACAGATGCCGCTGGCAGAAGGGCTGGATTTTATTTGTGCTTTATCACTAACTCCTTGCACATCTTCTCCCTTCTCCCTTTTTTATACCTTCTAAGAACTGGGATCCCATTCTACAATGTCTATATAGAGCTGGTAAGAATAAACTGAGCATTCCATGTATTTCTACACAAGACAGTAACACATTTTTCTGTGGATTTTTTAGAGCTAAATTCCCAATCTTTACTAACTGTTACATAATTTTCATGCAATCATATCAACTTGCTTAAAATGATGCAAATATCATTGTTATCCCAGGAACAAAGTCTGCATGTGGTCAACATTTTATCTAATTTATTAATTTTCTCTGTTATGGTCCCTTCAGTCCTCAGTATCACAAAGATTTCCTTTTCTCCCTTTAAACAATTTTTATTGATGAGGAGACAAAAATCCAATCAGTCCAGTGGGCGAGACAACCTGGCATCTGTTCAACTGGGCCTCTTCTTGGGGTGGGGTGGGGTTTTCTTTGGTTTTTTGTTTGGTTGGTTGGTCGGTTTGATTTGGTGGTGGTGGTCTTTTTTTTTGTTGGTTTGGTTTTGATTTTTGGCTGGATTTTTTTTCCTCACAAGGGCCCACTATTATTAAATGATGCCAGGTAGACAAATCCAAATATTCTTTGTATTAATTTTTATTCCCCTCACCTGATTAGTGACCATTCTGGGAAGAAATTAAGGAAGAAATTTTGCACATGCGGGCATTTTCAGAAGCATATTTATTATAAGAAATTACTTTAGGAGATTTCATTCTTAATTGAAGAGAGAATTGACACAAAGCCACAGATAGGAAAGAATCCACTCCAAAAATTGCATGGCTTAACTCAAAGAACACCATGGCATGTATCCATCATTCTGGAGATGCTTCCATGTACCTGAAGCTGCATCTCATGAAAAGAGACAAGCCAGTACACACAGGTGATATCAGATGTTTCATATGGTCATAGCCTCAGGGATTCCTTATGTCAATAAGAGCCCCATGTCTAGTCTTTCTGAGTTGTAAGTACCAAGATCAGCCATGTTTAGCTCCCCAGCTGTGAAGTAGCAGCACAAATTCTGATTTGGACCTGGTGATTACAGACCAGGCTGCCTCCTGAAGAGTGCTCCCAGGCCACTCTTGTGGCCAAATCAACCACCTATGCAGACAGCAAATCTGCCAAAGCAATCCTAAATCCAGGCAAGAACTGGTTTCCTTGAGTCTGTCTGGTATGGGTCAGATAGGCTTGTGCTGCTTAGAGGCCATCAGGTTCACTGAGACAGGCTGCCCACAAGCTGATTTCAAAAATGCTATGGGGAGAGGACGATCTGAGAAACTCTCTTGTTCCCAGGCATTTCCCAATCACTTGAAAGTACCCTTTCTTGTAGTAAACATTTAGGTTACTCGATTTTCTCAGACAGAACAGTCATATAACTCTATCTGTAAAAAGCCTAGCAAGCCAGCAAGCCCTCAAATCACTTTATCAACACCCACTAGCAAACAACATTCAGTAGATGACGGGTCTATAAGACCACTTCAGTTACCCTAGGCTTTTTCTTTCACATTTTCAGGTTCTCACACAACTTCTTCATTGTCAAATGAGACTGTGCTCTTCCTATGGTATTTCAGTACAACTCCACAGATAGCCAAATGCTACCAAGAGACAAAGATGTATGCCAGAGAGTTAACAAACTCGTTACCCTTCTACCACTGATATCCAGCTGATAGGGCTGTTATTGACTGTCAATATGTAACATAACAACTGTTTCAGTAAAACTGTCAGTACTCTTTGACAGACTCAGAACAGAGAAATCACATAAAAACAAGAAACACTTTCTCAGCTGTGATTATTAGGAGTAGGTAAACAAGTTTGTCCTAAATGGGAAAGTGATTGTGACTATCAGTTTGAAATCTAAATCTGAAGAACTGGATGTACTTCAAGACTTCTTGTGTCCCAGGCCATCTACTCATTGCTGACAAGTCACAGATCCAGTAACAAGCAAGATTTTCTGGTGACTCATATCCATGAAATTCCTGGCATGCAACATCTAATGAGTAAATCCTCAAATGAGCTTAGTCATGAAGCCACCAAGAGAGGAGTTGAGAGTCCTGCAGGAGGATTTCTAAGTGACAAGAAGAGGATATTCTTAGCAATCTGTAATCATGGGAAAGTACATGATATTTCTTCAATGCCTTCCACAAGACATTGAAAAATCTATAACTTTTCTTGATTTTGGTAGATACACCAGCTGTGTGAGGAAAAGCAGTTTTGTTAAAAGCCAAAATCCTGTTCAAAGTTGGATAGAAAAACCAGCATCCTCACAAAAGAAGGGGATATCCATAGAAATAACTGAGGTATAATAAGTAGCAGACTTACATGGTGTTATGGGTTGAGAAGATATGATACCTCCAGGGCAGAGTTGTCATGATATGGATGCAATAACTAGATGCCTATTCACTACACGAAGGGGAGTTTTGAGTTCCAGGTTATAAGAGGTGGCTTCAAAAATATACACCTTACACATATTTGTGAGGCAGGTTGATCAGGAAAGTATGAAGATGGGAATTTTTCAAGATGCTGTTCTTTCATCAGAAAATGACAGTTTGCTGAAAGCAAATATTTGTCAGAAAAATCTTTTCACAAACCCTTCACACATATTTCTAGAATATTTGGTGTAAGAGTTCCAAACTTAGGATGTTTTTTTAACTTGGAGAAAAGTTGATATCGTAAGTTACCTAAACTGAATTTATTTAATTTTTTTAAGTTTAAAAATCTGGTGTGTCGGACCTGTAGGAAGAGTTCCAGTGCTATCAAAAGATCTCTAATAATATGAACTATAACTAATTGTCAATACAGGTTACAGGTTATTCTGAGTTGGAAGGGACCCATAGGATCATCAAATCCAACTCCCAAGTGAACACCCACACAGGGATCAAGCCCACAAGTGTGGAATCATGGCCACCACGCTCCACCCATCCAAGCCTCCCATCATCTAGGCCATGTCACTGAGCTCCTCATTGAGGAGCCAAACAAACTAACAGCCTCCCATCCCCCCCCAAAGGCAAACAAACAACAAAACAAAAGAAAACAAACAAACAAACCCAAGTTCTGTAAGGAAGGTTATATTCCAATTTGAGTATTTTACTGGTAGTGTAATACATATGAGCATACAACTTAACAATCATGACTGATAATGGTCAAATTTTCTCCATTTCTCACCAAATATCCTGATTAACTAATAATTACTAGTTTTAAAATATTAGTCACCACAAACTTTTGGACATAATCACTCTGAAATAACGTTTCCTCATCTTCTCAATTTATCCTGACTATCTGGACCAGTTACCTTAATAAAGAAAATACAAAAAAAAATTTTAACATAATGAAAGGAAAAGTGTGCATGAGCACATACAATATTTTTATATATGTATTCACACATGCATGGACACATACCCAAAAATACTCCATTGAAATGTAGTGAGTTTTTAAGAAAACTTGGCACTCCTAAGAGATTCATATTAACCAACCTGAAAAATGCTTGTCAGATAATGCACACCAAGGCAAAGAACAACATATACAGTACTAAATACTTTGAGCTTACTGAGTTGCTTGCCTGGACTTGCAGGAGAAACATGAAAACTGACATATAGTCAGTATGAAACAGCTCTTAAGAGTATTAATCCACACTTTATAATTTATGTTAATTATGACTTTTAATGATGTGTAATCATTGAAGAGGTATAGGAACATACCTGAGAGAGAGGTTTTTATACAGAGAGCAGATTGAGTACATCCACAAATCAGTGGAGTGAGGAAACAATCTTGGCTCTGTGGGACAGACACTGAACAGCATGAGGGGGCTAAATGTGGCAATGAGTCAGGTAGATTTTTTCCTAGGGGAAAGGGAGGGGAAGATCAAGGACTCTGGTGCAGGGAGGCAATCTGAAAATAAGGGTTTGTCTGGCATGGAGAAGAAGAAATGTTTAGGAGATCCACGCTGTGGGTGGCAAAGCAGGTATGCAAAGCCATTGTTGAAATTACTGAAAATCCAGATTTTGAAATCTGCAAGTCTATATCATCCCCTAGGAGCTGTTGAATGTAGGTAGTGTATTAGATGACTTCCAGGTTTCACTTAGGAGCTCAAAGACAAATTGGAAAAGAAGAATTTCCAGAAAATCAACATATGAAACATAATCAGAAAAAACCTGAAAAATTCTCCACCATTTCATTGGTATAATGTGTCCCAGGTTTGACCACTAGTGCTTTAAAAGAAAGGATGAGAAAAGTGCCATCACAAGTCATTACATTAAGTCAATGTTTTATAACTTTATACCTTCCATAAGTAGTATACCAATTATCCTTGCCCAGTTTCCAACAAACGAATGAGAACTAAAGAAGTAACGATGTAATCAAAAGGAGAAACCATTGGCTGTTTACATCCATCAGTAATTTGGTTAAAAATCCAAGCAGTAATGGATCTTATTGAAGGACAGATTGTAAGTGGGCCTATGTTAAAAGACAAAAGGTTACGAAGTAGAACAGTGTGGTCAGTAGGACTAGGGAAGTTATTCTTCCCCTGTACTTGGCACTGGTCAGACGGCACCTTGAGTACTGTGTGCAGTTCTGGGCTCCCCAGTTTAAGAAGGATGATAAACTGCTTGAGAGGGTCCAGAGAAGGGTGACAAGGATGGTGAAAGGACTAGAGAACAGGCCCTATGGAGAGCGACTATGGGAGCTGGGGTTGTACTGAAAGAGAAGGAGTACAGAGAAAGGAATTGGACCCCCTTCATCTCCCTTGTATTTAGAAATGCTCTTTTTAGCCTTAACCTGTGGGAGTTCTTGTTAGGTATCACCTCCTGCTTTTCCTGCTAAATGTATGAATTCTAAGGCAGATGGAAGTGAACCAGAAGCAGCAACCACATTCCCTTCAGACACATTGAAATGACTATAACTCCACATTATGCTGTTTAAGAGTTGGACTCAATGATCCTTGTGGGTCCCTTCCAACTCAGAATATTCTGTGTGATTCTGTGTGTGTGACTTGTGGAATGTAGTTCAGAGCTGACTTCTGTTGAACATTCAAGATGGAATATTTTTCATCTGTTAAAATTATAGAGGTACATATATTATAGTTTTCGATTTAAGTGATATGTATTCAAGTGATTAAGGTGATCAAAGTGCATTCAAGCACTATTAGATTAATCATTTGATGAATAAGAGCATCAAATAGGTCACTTGATTATTAGTTCTTCCTGACTTTCAAAGCTCTTGTAATTTTCCATCAGTATCAGAAAAGATTTTCATCTTTTAATATCTAGGAAATTTGGGGTTGAGGGTGATAGACACAATAATCCATCACTGCTGTGATAATCTTTCTTAGTATAGTCAAGAACCAACTACTTCAAGTTCGTAAGAAAAGGGGGCCTGGGGGTGTTACATGGGAAGGTCAAAGCAACCAAGAGGCTTCTGCATGAAGAATACTAGAAAACCATCCTGTCTGTGCTTTTAACTGGCACCACAACTCAGTTGTTTCCCGAGGGTTCTAAAATTAATTAGTGATGATTTGGAGGAGTTACAGCAACTTCTGAAATCACATCCTTTGAATTGATACATTTGAATTGATACATTCCGAAGTGTAGAAAACAGTATAGTCCCACAGTCTGGATTATCATATGCATACAATGCATTTAGATGTAACCACATTCTTTTAAAAATATCCCTGAAAAAGAAGAAGAATCTCTACTTTGCTTCTTGTAGAGCAGGCACAGAAAGAATTAATAAAATTGCACAGTAGCTCTTAAAGTTCCTTCATACTCTCATTTACCGTATGGAAATTTATTTGTCCTGTAATGACTAAAACAATATAGCTAAAGAGAACTGGGATATTGAATTCAAATACACAGATCCATTTGGATTCAAATACACAGATCCATAGCTTTCCTTGAACAGATCAGGTAGAATCTGAGAACCGGGATTTCCATTATGATGAGGAATATTACAAGTACATTTACGTAACAAGAACATGTACCAAAATAGGAGCAAAGATTTTTCTGCCTGCCCACAAAAATTGGCTTTGTACAAAAGTAAAAACAATTCTGACAGATCTCAGTGAAAGACACTACTTCAAAACAGTCATATTCAAGAAATAATCTAGTTGTGTATTGATACATGAGCTGTTGTGTTTTCTTGACAAAAATATTCAAGAAAAGCAAATATGAAATTCCAGTGCTGGAATACTAACTCTGAGTAAAATACAAGCCTGAACAGGGTTATCATTTCATGTATGCCATTTACACTCCCACATAAACCTTCAATAAGTAGGCTAATGTAAGAAGGGCTGCTCTGCACAAGGGTGAACTTCAAAGAAAATGTTGCATTCTGCAGTCCACATAAATATTGTTACTTCAAGGTCTGACTCTCTCCCTTCTTTTGCATTTTACATAGCATATATCAGTTTACCATGTAGGTCAGCAAGAAGAAATAATACCAGGACAAGACAATGCCCATTCTGCTTGCAGATTGCTTGTATTAAAAAAAAAAAAAGGTTTAGCCTAAATTTTAGTGAAGTACACAAATGTTCTGCAAACCAAATGAGTAAATCCTCAGTAACCAACAATAGTCTGCATATCACAAGGAGTTTGCTCTAGGTGTTGCACTGACTACTTTCTATTTTTTAAGTCAGCACAGCATGAGATGACTCCTCTCAACCAATGGATACCTGCACTTATGGGAAGAGAACAGGCACAAGATAACTTCATTGTCATCAAGTTATTAGCATTATTAGGCATTAATATACAGCACTAAACAACAAAATCGCAAGTAAACACAATCTTACCTGTGTTTTTTCAGAAAGCACAGTACATAGCACACAGATTAAAGTGTGTCTAAGTTTAAACTTAAAGGAGATATTATTAATATTGTTTTTCAACATTAGTTTCAGAGAGACTCATCACATGCTTAAGTGAAGGGGATACAGAGAGACAACGGTTGCCTGTGTTGGTGAAGGCTTTGACATTGGTGAAGTCATTGTGCTTACCTGAGCTAAAAGTTTACAGCAGNATTATATAAAATAATTATTTTATTGCTATGTTAATTGAAAAAGAGAAAATGTGTAAGGAGTAAGAAAAGATATAGATCGTCATCTAGAAAACAGTACTGCCTACTCCAGAAAGTTCATGCTTGTGGTGTGGTTTATTTAGCATAATCAAAGTAAAGCTATTTTTCATACACAGCATTATCAACATTAGCATGCCAAGAGCTGAAAGAACCAAAAATTGTCTAAATTTAGGCCCTGAACCAGCAAAGCACTTAAATGTGCTCATAACTCTCTGGGCAATAGCAGTTCCATTCACCACCAGAGAAATATGCAGCAGCATGCCAAAGGGCTTTGCTGGACATGTTTAAGTTGCACACTGAAAAACTTATACCCACAAAGAAAATTACTATGACATTTATTTCTTTATACAGTCCTCCTAGACAAGGATGCTTTGTCAAGAAAAAAAATTTAAAACAGAATTAAAACCAACAACAACAACAACAAAAACCACTAAAAAGTTACAACAGAAAAAAAATCAACCTCTTTTGAAAATGTCAGTAGGGACATTTTACACCGAAGCACTGTGTTTTGTGGGGGGACGTGCTTTCTCTCAGCCAAGCAGTAAATTTATGCCCTGAGAACGATGCTCAGTTTNAAGGGGAAAAGAATGTGAAACATAGGAGCTGACTGATTGAAGGGCTTAAAACAAAGTTGAAATTTATGACATAATACTGAAGGGATATATATTTATGGAGTAATTTCCATATGTATGAGGCATGGATATAACGATGGGTGGCAAACCTGATGTGGGACTTTCTGCCTTTCGTTTCAGGGGCTTTTGGCACCTCATAGGGCTGAGAGACACATTGCTGATTAATGTTCCTCTTTCCTTGTTTCTTGGGCCAAAAATAAACCTTTTCTGTAGCGTGCAAGCAACTACCTTGAGTCCAGACTGATTTTCATTAAATCATTAGAAGTATATTTCTAACTCACACAAAATGTATTCACAATTTCTATCAACTTCTGCTTTTTATATGCACTATTTCACATGCATCTCAGTAGTAATTTCTCCTTTTTACTCTGTTAAAAATTGTTTTTTCATATATGTACTCTTCTTAATTTGAGGCAGAAAAAAATAATAGGTCAGTATCCTCTTTTTCTATGATCCTCGAACTAGGATAATCAGTTAAGACTTCATATAACACTGACGGTTAACATATACTAATTTTAGAATGTCTAGGACAAGTGAAAATCTTTTTGTGGTTTAAATCACAATCTAATTTAAAGTAAAAATTCTCTCAGAGCATTTACAATTCAAATACTGCCACAAATGCATAAAAACTACTGAAGTAATTAATCTAGAAACTGTAGGTAAAAAATTAGACTGGATGTGTAGATATTTAAATATCCAAACTCAAGGAAGCAGAAAGTAGAGGCTTAACTAAATGCAGTACTGTCATTTTTAATAATTAGAAAGAAATATTTCTAACAAAAGAAAGAGGATCCAAACCCCAGAAGAGAAAGGCTTATAAAGCAGGATTAATTAAAAAAAGAAAGAGAAATCATTCATATAGCTCTGAGCCTACTACAACATGGTTTGGGGTCTGAAGGAACATAATGGTTTGGATCTGAAGGAACCTTCAAAAACATCTAGTTCCAAACCCTACCATGGTCAGGTACACTTTCCACTAGATTGAAGTGCTGAAAGCCCTGTCCACTCTGAGTTTGAACACTTGCGGAAGCTAAGACCTGTGCAAAGGACAAATAATTTACTTAACTCATATTTTTGGATGCCAGAATATGGCCATAGGCGAAGACTGAGCAACAATAGAACTAATCACTTTTTGAGAAAATTGGACAGTAACAGGAAATTCAGTAAGTCACCTAAAAAACGTAAGTTCACTTTGACAAAAAAAAAAGGAAAAAGGAAGTTGAGTTTTTAACCTCTGTGTTTATTAACAGAAACAAAATAAACAAAGTTATTTGAGGACTTAATTTTTTAATTTTCCTTTGAGAAATAACAATATAGAAAATTCCTAAGAAAGAGAGAATTCTATATTATATTTAAAACCAACAACAACAACAACAAAAACCACTAAAAAGTTACAACAGAAAAAAAATCAACCTCTTTTGAAAATGTCAGTAGGGACATTTTACACCGAAGCACTGTGTTTTGTGGGGGGACGTGCTTTCTCTCAGCCAAGCAGTAAATTTATGCCCTGAGAACGATGCTCAGTTTTGGGATGGCCAAGCCGTAGTGAGGTCCTGCTGCTGCAGGGCTAAGGCAGCTGGCAGCAGGACCGACTTCGGTGGCAGCCCTGCCTGGGAGTCCTAAAGTTACAGATTGCTACTGCAATCCTGGTTACTGCATGGTATAGCTCTTCATTTGTGTAGGAGGATCTAAGAAGAGTTAATTTTGTTTCACCGAGGACAGAGTCGGCTATCAGATACTTCTGTAATTGTTGCCCCTTTGAGTCACATGTCCACCAATGATCCGTCATGGACACCCTTCTAGTACAGAGAACGCTTCAGGCCTTCCTCACCTGCCTCTTCCCAGCATGCTATGACAGCTCACAAGTACGAATCAAAGTACGTATAGTGATGAGATTTTACTTTAAAAAAAATCACTAAGTGATGAACATTATTTCATTTCATTTTCATTCCTTAACAAAGAAGTATAAGGAAAATACAAATGTAGACTTTGTGGGTAAAAAGACTTTTTAGCACACACACACATATTACTCGTGGCACTAAACATAATGCATATACTCAAGACAAATGTTTACAGTTTAAATATGGGTTTAATTTATGCTATTTTTTTCTTTTCAATATCACCTCTGACAACAAAATTATATAAGTCACAAAGTTTTCACCATTTTACTGTTCTAAAGTATAAACTCTAAAAGGAGTTCTGAAGTATTTAATCCATAAGAAAACTTTTATTAATACTGTAGTCATAAATTAAAACCTACACACTTATTTCACAAACATTCCTTTTCTCTGTCCCAACAGAGCACCCCAATCCTGCTAGACAAAGTCAGATGAGAAATACTGGTAACAACAATTATATACCAAAGATATCCATTAAATTATTAGTTTATCTTCAAAAGCCTAACTACAACTCAAGTGAAGACAATCAATCAGAAAAAGCAATCACTGTCCAGAACTTTGGCATGGTACATCTGTTTAGTGGTGTATCTTTCAAAGGTTTGAGATGTGGTAAATAATTTATGCTGCATATAATTTAAGCCATAAGGACACAGAACAAAGTGTAAGTATTATGAGATTTTATGCTTTACTGTCTTTATTTTACAAACTTTAATTTATTTGTGGACTTCTACCAGTTTTTTAATTCCTCACACATACAGATATTTCACAGAAGCCAATGAAATTTCTTCCAGGAGGATGACTCAATATAAACACATATTTCAGAACTTGTTAGGATTTTGGTTTGTTAGATTTTAAGTTGTTTTATGTGCTAGGTTTTACAAACCATCATACACATCACTACATACGGGCTACTCTGTATACAGTTTATATACAGACAGAAGAATATCGTCTCCTGTTCTCTTCACTATTGTTTTGTAAGTAATGCAACCACTTATTAAATCTCAAACCTTGCATTTTAAGGATGGGTAGAATTTCTGCTTGCAGAGAAGTAAAGAAGTAAAGTAGGCATAACAGGTATCTTGATCTCCTCTATCATGATGGCCCAGTGCCAGTACCTAGCAGATCACAACCCAGCACAAAGAGAAGTTAATTAATGTGCATAAATCTAGTTCTTTTTATTACTCATTCATTCCCAATTAGGTGTTCCTTATGCCAACTGTTAAAACAGTAGAGTCATTGCATTTTTGACAGTTAACACAAATTCCAGAGCTCTGCTGCCATCAGAAATTACAACATCCGTGCAATGTTAAAACTTGAATATTTTTCCCAATTATCAAAAGATACAGTCATATTACATTTGCTGCTTGATCCTGCAGTCCCTGTTCATATGAGTGTTTTGTATGATTAATGACTTTGACATAGGCACCCTTGAGTCAAAACTATTGCAATGTAAGGAGTTTCTTCAGTGACGGAGAGCAGGGATCCTCAAGCATGTCCTGCACAATATTTACAAAAGTTTGGAAAGGTACTTTATAAATCTACATCATTCTAAGTCACAGAACAGAAACATTTTGCTGCCTACTGAGCTTTTGCACTAAAATATTTAATGGAAAATAATTTGAAGATGTGGAGGAGAAATCATGAAAGTAATTGGAAATTTGTTACTCACAACTGTTTATTCACTTATTTAGTAGAAGATGGCCAGACTGCATACCTTTGCATATGCCATTACTTGATTTTTTAAGTTCTTTTTAAGTGCTTCAAAGACTGTAATTCACATAATTTCCACGTTATACTTTTTTCTAGCACCAATGAATTACCACAAGAAAGGGAGTACAGACAATGAATTTATGACATCCCAGATTTGTAAGATTTGCACTACTTTTGACAGTCTAGACAGCAGCCTATAGAGCCTATACAAATGTGATTTATTTTACGTATAAGTAACTATATATGGAGACTAAGCAATCAACCAAATAATATACAAATAGTTAAAGTGTTTTTCAGGAGAAGGTCAGGAAACCCTTAGTGTCCCAGAAATTAAAAAGACTTAAAAAATTCAAGCATAATAAGCCTCGAAACAGAGCAAGAAAACAAGTAAAAAAAATTGCAATGGAGATATCTTATATCTTAGAAACACATTTCACCATCGGGAACATCTCTATGATGCAGGGCAAATTACTCACTAAGAGCACCTTACAGATTGAACTTCCAAGGTTGCATTCAACATTTTAGAAGGCTATTCTCAACCCAGTTCTTTTCACTCAGTGGCCGAGAGCACACTCACCACAGCTTATGGAGGATTGTAGTCTGATGAAAAGCTTTCAACTAGAATTTTCACCTAGAATCTCACCCTACTCTGCAGTCCTATTGCAGATTTTAAAGAAATGCTCCTGCCCTTTTATTTTCATTTAAAAATATCTCATACAGGATTTATGAACATGGATTATGATCTCTTGATCCTTCAATATGCAAGAAAAGACATCCTTCTAACTTTTCAAGCAGGAAGGATGGATGCAGAGGGAGATTAAAAACATTTCACAAATTTTCAGTGCAGAGCAGTGCACTGCAGAGCAGATCACCAAGGAAACCATAAGAAGTTGTACACTGGAATCATGCTGAACAGATGTGACCTCTGAAAAACTACATTTGAGTCACTGGTCCAAGTAACGTAAATGGGACAAAGGCCTCGTAAATACTAATTCTCACAGTTTTCATAATGGGCATTTAAGGACAGGCGAAATAAAAATTTGTTAGTCTTTCAGAGCTAGAGCTCAGTCCTTAAAAGAATCAGTCTTGAGGTAAAAACTCAAAGAAAACAGGATTCCTGATTTCTTCTGTTCACAAAACTTTCTGAACTCTCAAAAATCCTTATGCTTTAAAAGGACAGAAATTACAGCTGAACTCATCATAGTGTTGAGGTTGTATTGTATCTCTGCTGGCCCTTATTACCCAGATCCCATATGCCTTATTGAAAATAATCTTTCCGGACCATAGTTTTACTAGGACAGGAAAATTGTTGCTGAAACAACATTGTCCCAAATGGTCTATTTATTGATGAGGTCAAAAAGAATATGATCCAATTGTAAAATCAGTACTATCTTACCTGCAATAATATATAATTCCTTTCAGAATAAGAAAAAAAAAAGTAGAATGAAAGAAAGCATAAATACCCCAATAAAATATGCAAGCTATCTAAAAAGTACTAATGCCTCATCAAAAGATAGGAATGCAATTGACTCACTAGAATATAATGAATGGGGAGAGACAACTCCTCCAGAGGGCAATTCAGATACCTTACAAAGACTTTCTTACAAGGAGTCAGTCATTCTTACTGCCAACATACAAATATTCCTCACACAACCATCTTTGAATGAAAACTCATCTGCAAGTCACAGTCATGTAAGGCACTGTCTGAGAGTAAAAACCAAGAGGTTCAAAAAAACGTCAAAACCAAAATGGCCAGTAGTTCTTCCATGAGAAGAGGCAGGCCCCAATTGCATGTCTGCCCTAATACGTATAACGCAACTCTATTTCCACCCCGTTGCTGAGAGACAACATCCCTCACAGAATATCTGATTTCCTAATTTCAACCCTACATTAACAAAAGTGTCTTTAATCAAGGCAGAGCTCAACTTTAAGACTTATCTGTAACTGCTTCTTTCAAACATAGCAGTGGCACAACTGGCACACACTTGTGAGGCAACACCTTCGCTGAAGGCAATAACACCTGAGCACAGCTCACCTGCACCCACAGGGGGACTTCTGATTATTAATACCTGTAAAAAAGAGATAGGCTTCCCCTTGAATGTAACAGGGTCTTAAAGCCAACACTTAAAGACAGTGACAATATCAGAGTAACCACGTGTAGTAGTGCATATTAAATAGCACATTTCACAACTCTATATCAGGGAGATAACACTCTGCCCAGAAACTACATGAGATGTAAAGGTGTGGGAAATTAATTTTGATTCATTACTTTGAAGGAAGAAGACATATGTTCAGTATGCAAAATGAGTCCATGCTGTTCTGGCCTTGCACCACTTCCTTTGGCAGCGTTCTTGCTCCTTTTGTACACTTTGATATGGACTAGCTCTGATTCAGATTGATTTCAACTCAATTTTCCCAGAAATTTCAGTGTGATTCAAATTGTGGTATGTCTCAGCTGCCAGGCCTCTCTTTCTGGATACAGTTTGAATCCCAAGTGACAAAAAGTGTCAAGATTGTTAGAAACAGAGCCATGCAGATTATCCCACAGCAAAAAGGGCAAGTAATTTGAATGATTCTTTTTATGATATGGTCATCCTTTTGGTTGGCTCTGAGGACACCATCATTGCCAGAGATGTTAGACCTACTGAGGATGCAAAGTCTAATTTCTCAGTGTCCCATAACTGCATACACCATTTACATTTACATTCTGGGGATTTTTTCCAGAAAAATATCTGGTCTTGCTTGAACGCTTTCCCATCTACTTTAAAGCAGTTAAAATGCCAAAATCTCCCCATAAGCTTCAAGCCCATAGGCTTGAAGATATGTACTTCCTTCTGAAGGGACTACATGTTTTCCATCTGGCAACAAGAACAAACCCATACTTCTACCCTTTGCAAGGACATATGTACAACTTTCTTTATAAAGATGTAAATAATAAATCTGTTATTATTAAAGGGCTTACTAATAAATCTTATTAATAAATGTAAGTCAAAAGGCAGCAGAAGTATTTGCAGCCATAAATCTTTTCTTCTCCCAGTTTCATATTTTTGTATACAGCTATACTTAATAATCTACGTATTAATTTCTAAAACCAGTTCAGAAGAATTAATAATTCAGCATCCTCTTAGACAGGAAAAGCTGTACAGAGGTGGCCAGGACATCTTAAAAGGTAAGGTTTAGAGCATACAGTGAAATAAATATTCAATTTGAAATGAAGTCTCGTTCTGACCTTGTGTTTGTTGTATTTCCCTGTTTACCTCCTTCTTCCTCCTAAATTGAGATTCAGCCTCATTCCAGCCATATCATTCAACTGCTTTCCTTCATTTCCTCCTGGTCTGGCAACACTGCCCTCACATACAACACCACATTACCTACAGGGCTTGGGAACATTAGGTTTGAAGCCACATTCAGTAACCAGTTTTTAGACAGAATCTCCAATCTACCTTGCCATGAAGGGATTTTTGTTGACACAGATAATTTGAGTACTGTTGAAGCCACTACCTGCATTCTTCTCCCAGACAAAGGCTAAAGTGATTGTAAATTTTCCTTCATGAAAATTTATTCCACCTGTGTTGGTTTTGGGAAGACAGAGTAGATGCTGGGGACACTTTGCTCATATTATTTTGAATTTGGAATATACCATGCAATCATATGAAGCACACCAATAGGTCTCAGAGTCCTTCAAAGTGCTGAAAAAGAGAAAAGGCTTTTCTAAAGCAGAAAATGCTCTTCGCCTTTAAGGAGAATAGATCTACTTCACTGAGATACTAAAAGACATAAAAATTACTAAGAGAAACTAAATATTAAAAAATGCCTTGGTTCTCCCTGACCAGTTATTATTTTCCAGGTATTACCTTTAGAAACTACAGTTTTTGTTAATTTATTTCCAAAAGTGTTCCATTTATAGTTTCAAAAACAAGAAACTTTATAAAGGAGTTATAAAGACAGGAAATTACATGAAACCTTCACAGGATGCAAGAGAGCTTTTGTAGGCAGTGTAGCAAGTATGTAAAGTCTTCATGAACTGTGGAAGTGGACTCCTTCTAAGAACCGTCATAAACTATATATCTTGTAAGCTGAATCTTCTTTCTGAGAAAAACATATACAACCATTTCATTTAAGACTGTGATCTTGCAAAGAAATAAATTTGCTTTTAGGGTTTCTCCTATCAC
>WEKX01025890.1:2775-14501 GCA_013390025.1 Pitta sordida | reverse complement strand
GCTATGCCAGGGGAGGTTTAGACTGGATGTTAGGAAGAGCTTTTTCCCAGAGAGAGTGATCGCTCATTGGAATGGTCTTCCCAGGGAGTTGGTGGAGTCACCATCCCTGGAGGTGTTTAAGAAAAGACTGGATGAGGAACTCAGTGACATGGTCTAGAAAATGGGATGATGGGACAGGGAATTAAGTTATGTCCATGGCTCTGGGGTTGTGGTTTTGATGCCTATGTGGGTATTCATTTGGGAGTTGGACTCGATGGTCCTTGTGGATCCCTTCCAACTCAGAATATTCTGTGATTCTCTGTGATTCTGTGACTTTCTAAAATTAATTCATGTTTCTCTCAAGTTGGTCGCCATTGTGTTCCCATTGCATCCAATGGGAATTTACGACACCCTTTCAAGAGGACAATTTAAAACTCTCTATATCACCTACTTTTGAACTGAAAACAAGAAACTGATTCTGAAAACTTTCCTCTCTTTGAAAGATCCATTAAATCAGCAGATAAATCTAGATGAATTAGGCTCAAATTTCCATAACACAAAATACACTTGTTACAGTATAAGAAAAGCTAGACAGTAGTAACACAATTAGGGGATTCAGTCTCTTTATTTTCAGATGCAAGGCAGCCAGGAAGCTTTGGAGCTGAAGGCTGGCGGTTCTTGTAGGTTCTTATCTGTCAAATCCAATGTTTTGTAATATTACTGCTAGACATATAGCAGTCATTTCACTTGTCATAAATAAACAGGTGTTCCTTAATTATTAACTACACAGAAAAAAGGAATGTTTATAAAACTGAAGGACTTTTGGATGCAGTCTAGGTATCAACTTACTATTTTCTCAAATGATAATAAGGAGTAGAAAATTGTTTAAGGCTTGCACATTTCAGTTTGGTTTTCCACCATTTTTTGAACGTGTAGACTGAGGCATTTGAAAGAGCAAAATGAAAAGATCTCTGTTTTGAACCAGAAGGATTGATAATGTAATTTAACAGACTATTCAGGTATACCCTCCTGACATACATCTATTTACCTTTATTTTTCAAAGTGTGGTGATAATTAACAGTGATAATGGAGGAGAGGGAGACTCCCTGCTATTTATGTTTCAGTGAGGATGTTTTTTCCCTTGCCCTGCTGCACTGTCTGGATGCCAGCTCCCCATCTCAGCCATGATGGAGGCTCTGAGTACAATAGAAGCACAGTATTAATATGATTTACTGGTACAGGTATATCTTACTGCACTTTTCCTTCTCCTTTAAATGAGTGTAATCTAAAAATATCCCCCACTCTAAAATGCTTTAATACTGAGGCAAGACTTGGCAAAAACACTGTAGTTACTTACAGAAGGAAACAAAACCTCAAGCTCCAGATTGAATAATGTTAATGTAAAGTGTTCTGCATCTGACTGGAAATTAACTTTCTTTTTGAAAGACATTACTTTCATTTAATGACATGGAATGCATGTCCACATTAAGAGCAAGAGTATTTTACTTATGGAGAATTTATGAGGAATACCTTGCTGCTTAAAGGAAAATGGTAAAAAGAACTTAGGAGCTACATAGGTATATAGTTTGTTGATATTTTTGTTGTTTTTTTTTTTTTTTAAATTATTGTCACCCAGTAGAGGTAATTTACATCAGTTTTTAGAAAAGTACTATCAACTATTTCTTCAGAAGTGGATCTCAAGGAAAAAATATAACTTAAATAATCTTAATTAAAAAATTAAGATTATTTTTAAATTTTAGAGTCAGATTAGCAAATTTTATTAGAAGAAACTACTCCTATGAGTAATCCATTGATATTAAGAGATTTATTCAGATAAGTGTAGTGACCTACAAGAACTTGCAGAATTGGGCCTGAGTCTGTAAATATTTAGAAAATAAGTCATTGATTAAATCCTTCTCTTCACAAGAAAGAAATGTCTATTTGACAAATATATAATGTACTAGTGAAAGACTTCATTCAAGAAGTCAAAATCAGCTAAGTATGCCTTACCTACTTTATTTGAAACAGTTAAATCCTTTCTTTACTCACTAGCAAAAGAAAAATTAAAATTAATAACTCTAGCATTTTAATTCTTCTGAAAAAAATCTTAACACTGCCAATATCAGACTTGATCAGCACCACTGACAGGGATTTACAAATATTTTTATTTCAAATACATTTACATATGTACAAACATATGTACATAAATTCATTTTGCTACAGCTATTTTACACAAACAGAACCTTAAGTACCTGAAGTACTAAAAAAGCCAGTCAAAATATTCCTCATGTATCTGTAAGTCCATAAACTTCTTAAAATGGTGTGTTTATAAAAGCCCCAAATGGCTAAATTATGAAAACACAGATTGTATTGCAGAATATTTTCCAGTTATGTCTTGATTCTTGTTCAATATTCCCACAAGAATATAGGCATGTTGGTGATATAAACCGTAGTAACAGGAAAAAAAGTAGAACACAGGGACTTGTAAATAAATCCATGAATAACAAGAAGCAGGGGATGCTGAGATTATGCATTTTACCAGTACACTCCTTCACTCGTAAACCAGAAGGTAGGCCGCTGTGAGATGCAATATGTATTCTGGGTCTGCAGAGGATGGAGTGTGTGTGTGTGTGTGTGTGTGTGTGTGTGTGTGTGTGTATGCGTGCGTGTATGCACGTGTGTAAGACAGGAGAGAAGGAGGAGGAAGCAAGAGATGGAGGGGAAGGACAGGAGGAGGGGAACAGAGATGGGGATGTGCAGACACAATAAAGCGTAATATCTTACGTAAATCACAATAAAGCGTAATATCTTTAAGTCTAATGACTTAAATGTGGTCTGCTTATGTGTATCCTATTGCTGTCAGTACTGCAAACAGAGTCAGAGAATCAGTTAGTAGTCCATCATTATTTTCTCTTTTTTCAAGTACATTTTTGACAAAGTAAGTATTTGTAAGTTTAATAATGGAGGAAAAATTATATGTTTATTTTCATCCAATTTTCAAAATACAGTGGTGTTTGCATGCCTCATGTATTTAATGGACTGCTTACTACTAGTAAAAAACTAGCATATATCTTGCTTAGCGTTCCTTATGAGAGTGAATTAATGTTAATGGTTACAATTTATCTTTTACCTATAGTATATTTTTTAAAAAATTACATTTCTGGGAACAAAAGATGAGGCCAAGCCCAGAGGCCCAGTACAAGCACTGTACTTCCTTAATGTTATTTGGCTCGGTGGAGGCTGTTTTTTGAAAGTATAGGGTATTTTTTTGTTTGTTTGATAAGTGTTATGGCTTTAAAAAACAGTGACTGAGTTGGCTTAACAAAGAGAAGGAGGGCTGAGTGTGTTGCAAGAGAATAACCACGTTCCAGAGCTTTTAAATCCACACTACATGTATGTATTACGGGTCCTGAGTGGCTTTGGCTTTCCATGTCTTTTGTAAGCTTTTACAGTCTGATTTCCCTGCCCTCCCCCCTCCGCATCAAATGTCAAGTTAATTTACAGGGCACTATTACTGATATGTTTCCTTGGTCTGCGGTTTTCTGTGAAAGGCAGGCAGCTGAGACCAAGTCTTGGGATGAGGGGGAGGTGCTCAATGTACAGTGTACGCCCATGCTTGTTAATTAGCTGCCCGTGTGACAGCAAAACGAGGGAAACCTCCTGTCCTCATTTGCATCCTGAAGAATATCCAGAGTTAAACCTGACTGATTTCCATATGGGATTTAGACCTGACATTTTTTATTTGATTCACAAACCTCTTGAAGGAAAGTTTGATTTCTACTCAGATGGAAAAATCTTCTAAGATAAATAAAGCTGGCTTAGCAACAGCAGCAGCAGCAGCTGCAAATAAATATCTTTGCTATATTTCTTATGAATTTATCCTATATAATTACCAGATAGGTGCTTGCCACCAGATTGTTGTATTTTTCTCCTCAGCAATTCGAAAGAAAATATCTATCACATCTACTGCATGTCATTTGGAAAATGTCTCTGTTTAATGCCAGAAATTTACTTGCCATAAAACAAATTATAAATCATGGTTTTAAAGATAAGTTAAAACAATGCTTGGAACGTAAGAAAGATTTTACACCCTTCTATCTTTATTCAGGCAGACGCGATTTTCTACCTGGCCTATGCATCATTTAATTTTTTTCCCAAGCAGCATGAAAAATACAAGAAATTCTTACATATGAGCATACGCATAGTTCACAGGCCACTCCAAGTTGGAAGGGACCCACAGGATCATCCAGTCCAACTCCCAAGCAAATGCCCACCCAGGGATAAGGCCCACAAGCGTGGGACCACAGGCACCACGGCCCATCCAAGCCTTCCACAACTAGACCATGTCACTGAGCACCTCATCGAGTCTTCTTTTAAACACCTCCAGGGATGGTGACTCCACCACCTCCCTGGGCAGTCCATTCCACTGAGAGATAACTCTCTCTGTGAAAAACCTCTTCCTGACATCCATCCTAAACCTCCCCTGGAGTAGCTTAAGGCCATGTCCTCTTGTTCTGGTGTCGTCAGCCTGAGAGAAGAGATTCACACCCATCTGGCTGCAACCTCCCCGCAGGTAGTTGTAAACAGCAATGAGGTCCCCTCTGAGCCTCCTCTCCTCCAGGCTGAACAACCACATTTCCTGTAGCCGCTCCCTATAGGGCTTGCCCTCCAGTCCCTTCACCATCCTTGTCTCCCTTCTCTGGACCCTCTCAAGCAGCTCAACATCTTAAACTGGGGAGCCCAGAACTGGACACAGTACTCAAGTGAAGTTTTATCATAAACCTAACTTTTTTTTTGTTACTTAATAATTTCTTCAAATACTTTGGTGATGCTTAGTACTCCACTCTTTATAACTGGTAATGATAAAACCCCATAACCCAATATTTTAATAAAATTTTAACTAAGCCAGATCACCACTTTTAATGAGAGCTAGTACAACACTTTGTCTTGTCATAAATTTAAAGGAACACATTACAATTTTTACCAGGTCCTGCTCTCCAAGCCACTCTTCAGTAACTGATGTGAGATGTCAACATATTCTGTGAGCTGCACAATGGCTTTTATGATGAGGGCCTTAGCAGGCGTATCCACTTAAACATGGTTTCCAAATCTCTTGTCTTCACTGAATAGCTCTTAAAACTTAGGTTGGTCTGAATAGTGAGACTGGAGGACAAATGTCAGCTCAGTTTCCAGGCTGATTCTACAAGAATTTGAGTATTCTAACACAAATATATCAACTGAAAGCAAAGAGGTGCACAGCCTTAATGTTTTCCTAATATGTTTTAGTTAAGGAATATATGATCATACAGGTAATCCAAAAGCAATGCCCTGATGTTTATTTTGACCCCATGTCTGTAAGGCACTGAGTGGCTTTGAGGGACCATTTCTGGTGACTCTATGGAGGTCTCCATGCCTAGAGCCTTTGTGAACCTGGGGCAAGTGGGGGTAAACCTTTGTCACTCTTTCTGTGGCTGATAAAAGCATGATATATACTTAAGTAGATAAAATTCCTATGCTTAGGTTGATGCATATCCACATTTTCTGTTTAAGACATTCATTTAATTTTCACAAATGCTCCGCTAGATCATAAATTTTAGCCATTTTGAAAATAAAATGTTTGGGGACCATAATGTTTTTTCCAGATAGGAGGGAGGTGCACTCACTCACACGTGTAAACGTGTGTGCACATCTGTGAGCCTGGGTATTCTGGTGAAGCATTTTGCCCTCCTTTCACACACAGTGACACAGCTGTAAGTTATATTTGCAGTGTGTCACAGTCAGATTTATACTATATGCATATACAGCTACAAATAAACGTAAACTGCCTGATTTGGCACACCTATGTAATGCAAAGCGAAAACACCCCACGTTGTTTAATTGCCTTGTGGTTAATTTGCCCAATTAATTCTAAGACCTTGCGCAATTTCGAAAGATGGGACTTTCAGTAATCTCGTCTCCCACTGCATTGTTACACAAGGACAGCATTGTGTTTATATCTGTTAAAAATACTATACAAAATTGATGAATAAAACAAAAATCGATCTATTTTCCTAATTACAAACACGGTGCTATATATATATATTTATTTAAGAGAGACAATGACATGTATTTTTAAAATTTAAAAAGAGAAATAAGTTCTCCTAATAATACACAATTAAAATTAAAACATTGTGTTTTCTCTTTTTTATTGCCTGCAACTTTTTTTTTGTTTAGGCATATCAGCATAGAATAATTTCTATTAAGTCTAAAAGATTCATAGAATAATGATGCTGTGTGTCTTAGTTTGTGAATATCTTGATGCATGTGGTAGTATATAAAACTTGTATAACAAAAGTATTATTTTGCAAATTAATTAATTCTACAACAGTATTCAGCAACATTGTTATTTTCAGTGTAACAGGTAATTTTAATACATATTTCTTCTTGTAAAAAACCTAGACTTCTAAATGCTGTATACTAATGTGAGGGGAAAATCCACTGATATTTTAAAATCTCACGGAGCATTACACCTTCATCTACGAGTAGCTTTACTGGTCTTAAATGAAACCATATCATGAATTTGAAGGTCCAGCTGGTGTGGTAGCCACTCAAAACACCAAGCACAAAAATGGCCATAGTTAGTAATAATTACAGACAGTAAGTTTTTAGACCACATTTCAGTTAATTTCTATAATAAACAACATATCCAAACCTCTGCAAGGTACAGGAGATCTGGAACATTCACCATAGTTAACCTCAAATTATTTAATGTCATTGCCTCTGGGGTTAAAATAAAAATGAGAAAAAAAACCTTGCTAAATTGCTCTATCAGTTGGATAATCAGATTATTGAAGTAATTAGATGGATCAAATTCATTTTCAGAAAGCAGCTCAATATGTGAGACATTTCAGTCTGCATTGTTACTTGTAGGGAAAGGAACAATAGCATGAAGTATCTACAGAAAGACTTCTGTGCATTTCACACAAGTAATTTACATTAAGGCAAGGCAGTCTTACATGCACGCGTGCATATCAGATATGGATTAAAAACCTGAAGCTTGAAAAAGTAGCATGTCAGTAAAATATTTGATTTTAAAAATATTTTGTTCAAGGACCTATAAGTTCACACTGTTCTCAGGAGAGCAAAAGGGAATATTCAAAATACTATAGAAATAAAAGGGGTAAGATATTTGTCACTCTCATTTAAACTGATGTATGCTCCTGTCCTATAAACGTCACATTAGATAATACTGAAAAATTACCATGAATTTCCATAATTATGCATATTCATAGTGGTGTTTAGCATAGCACTAGTAACAGTGTCTGTAGAGGGGCTATGAAAGTAGGCGAGTAGCCAAAGACGGAATAGTTTAGAGGACTAAAATTGTTACCAGTATTCTAGAAACAGATTCAGTAATAGTTCTGTGTTACTTGGTTTACAAATCCAAAACAATATGCTTTGGACCACTCTTGTGATGCTTCCAATTTGCTTCCAATTTGCTGGTGGTTTTGTGCACTATACTTAGCCAAAAACAATTAGCAAAGATAAGTTGCTGAGGGACACCCATGCTAATTAGAAACATCTTTTTTTTATTACTGATATTTGGAAAGAAAACCAGGACTGAGAAATCAGAGAACTGCATTTTCAAAATTGCTTTTTTTTTCTGAAAGAGAAAGATTGTGTTTCGGGCACTTGTTCACCTGATACACCTAAGCCTGTTGCAGATTCAAGAGCATGCTCATTTCTGCATTTAAGACGAGGGCCAGGCAATACTCAAGCGAACTATTAAAAGGCTAGGAGAGACAGAAAGGCTGTCCTGCCTCTTGCTCAACAGTTTTTTATGCTGAAAATAGAGAGCAGAGTTAATCAGAGGCTCTAGAAGTAATTGTTGGCACGATTTGGGAAGCACGGATACTTGAATAAGCAGGTATTGGTCTTTCCACCAGATTCCTAATAGAAACAACAATCCTGTTATTGTCTTCCACTTCTCATTAAGGGGCTTGGGAAAGGGAGCTAGGTATTGGGAGGAGGGTGGGAAACTGACAGTCAGCTCACACTCTAGAGGAGACTCTCCTGCTTCTACTGCATCAGGCTCTGGCTTTTGGCATTGGTGCTGCCAGCTGCTTGGGGAGCAGCCAAATCTGTCATACCATCTTCTCATCAAACCATCAGTGTGGGAGCAGCAGCGCTGTTAGAGCCTAACGAAGAAACAAACACAAAGGGGAAGATTAGGACTCTTTAACGCAGGCATTTGTTTGCCCCCAGTGAGATCACACCATGGAATATTTAATTTGTGGTTTTTTGTTCTCTGGGTGGTTTTGGTTCTTTAGGGAGAGAATAAAATATGGGCAAGGTAGTGTTTTCTGCAGCTTTTTTAGACATCATGTAGCTGTAACCTGACAGATTGCAATCATATAAAATTGCATTTTCAACTGCTCAATCAACAGTGACAGAGTCCATGAGCCTGTCCTTTCACTGATATTGTCAATATTTCATTGCTCCCATTCAAAGTATTCCCTTATGCACTCTACTAATATGATTGATGCTTTTGGATGAACAATTGTATACAACTTTGCGTGTTGCTAAAGTCAATCTACTCTTCAGGATCAACAAGGACACTTGATGGACCTCAAGTTACTCCTAGACCAGCTTGCAAATTCTCCCTGAATGACACTTTCCTCCACGAGCCACTCAGAATCACAGAATCACAGAATATTATGAGTTGGAAGAGACCCACAAGGATCATCTAGTCCAACTCACCATCTAACACCCGTGCAGAGACCAAGAGCACATCCCAGAGCGTAACACCAACCTAGATCCCTCACAGTCTAGCAGGCCACTCCGAGCCGGAAGGGGCCCAGGGTCATCCAGCCCTGCACCCCCCAGCTAGACCATGTCATTAAGCTCCTCATTGAGTCTTCTCTTAAACACCTCCAGGGATGGCGACTCCACCACCTCCCTGGGCAGTCCATTCCAATATGCAATCACTCTCTCTGTGAAAAACCGCTTCCTAACATTAAGATTAAACCTCCCCTGGCGTAGCTTGAGGCCGTGCCCTCTTGTACTGGTGTCATCAGCCTGGAAGAAGAGGTCTACACCCATCTGGCTGCAACCTCCCCGCAGGTAGTTGTAAACAGCAATGAGGTCACCTCTGAGCCTCCTCTTCTCCACTGATCCCATCAGAGCTTTTCGTGTGGCCAAAGGCTTCTCACCATGACCAGAGGACCCACGAAGTAGGGAGGAGTTAGGTTCCATCTTCTGGGACCTTCCAGCATAGGACATTCTATGATTCTATTTCTTCAGTCCTACTTCATCTTTCTCTATGCAGAGCAAGGTGGACTTAGCCAGGGGTCCCACCCAAAAACCTTTTGCATATCCTCTTTTTGGTGGAGCCAACAGACTTTTTGTGTTTGCAGTTTGAAGAATTAAATCTCTGGTCTGCAAGCCTGTAAACTACACTATCCAAAGAAAAGACTGGCAATAAACAACTGAAATCTCCATAAAGTGACCTACAGAATTATATCCGCCACAAGGTCTCAGGATTTGGCACAGCATTAACTGTGTGTAAGTGTAAAGACATACCTAAACCTGTGAGAACTTGTGTACTTGAATGTTTATCACCACAACAATGATTTGGGAGAACACATACAGTGAACCCACATTACTTGCGAGCTCTTGGGTCTGGTACGCCTCCCGCGAGATGTGAAACCCGCAAAGATAGCAAACTCACTATGTAGTCGAGTACGTTGCACCTGTAGCCACGCCCCCTCCCCATATAAGGTCTGGAGGATGGTCCTGAGAGTGGGGCTTGTCTCAGTTGTCTGGCTGTGTTATGCCGAGGTGGTCATGGGGCGCGGGATGGCGGGGCACGGGGCAGCACGGCGCAGGCCAGCACGGCACAGGCTGAGCCAGGAGCTGGCACGGCACGGGCCTGCACGGTGCGGGCCAAGCTGGGAGCCAGCACGGCGTGGGCTGAGCCAGGAGACGCGGGGACAGCGGAGAGAGCCGGCCAAGCGGTGGGCACGGCCCCTGGCACACAGTGGAACACACACAATGGCAGCCCCATCACCCCATCTTGTAGCCCAGTGGAGGACAATTCCAGCCGTGCAAAACCACACATTTACACTAAATGCATCCCGGGCGCGCCATGCTGGGTCCCGGCTGGGACCAGTTTACATATTCACGAGCAGACGGGGCCCGCTGTTCTCGCCTTGCAAGTGGCGGGGGTGGGACGGGGAAGGGGCCAGCTGTGCTTGCAGCGCGAGCAGCAAGACTGGGGGCCAAGCCGACTGGGGTCCTGGTACATTCTGAGCATGCGCCGAGGTTGCACATCTCGCGGAAAAATCACCCACAAATACTGAAGCTCGCAAATAGCGGACTGTGAATACGTGGGGGCTCACTGTATATACAACTTTTGTTGAATTTATATCTCTAGATAATTTGAAGGCTGAAGGTCATTTAAATGCTTATACTCATAAAGTATGAAGATTCAGGTAAGTATATGTGAACATAAAAATATTTCTATTTCAATGTCAGTGATTTCATGTTCTCATAGCTGAGCATATGTGAAAGGAAGGCAAACACTGGAAGCAATTCTCTAGTGTTTCTTGCAGAGACACATGTACATATTTATCTGAAAGTGGCCGGGAAGCTTGACAGGTATGATGCTGCTGGTTTTGTTATTGTTGTAAGTGATCAGTCATCTGTAGAGGAGTGTGCTCTTCACAGACCCAATGTGAAGCTTCAGTTTGTTTATGCTGCTATCTGCCTGTCAACCACAAGATGCTGGTAAAGTCTGTCTTAAATGTTAATATTTTAAAGAGACAAGGGGATCTCAGTTGAATGATCTGTTTGCCAAGCTGCAAGGAGTGTATAGAACCTGTAAAAGAGAGATCCATAATAAAGCCCTATCCTTAAACCCTGGGTCCATGTTTGTTAAGTGTAGACTCTTTTGTGAAACAATGATGGAGAAGGATGTACAGAGTATGTTGTACAGAAAAATATCTGATTCTTAAACAGGGGGTTTGCAAAAAAATCCCATGTTTCATGTTGTATGTTTTGTCCACCCAAATTTTATACAGTCTTCAGAATTGGTCACAAAGTTCAGTTCATTTTGAAGTATGCTCTATGACAGAATCAAAATAGACAAATATTTAAATTGTATGAAACCACATGATTTTATGAATGCTGGCATATAACATTAAGATCTCAATGGGGTAAAATACTGTTTGTATTTTACCAAAATTTACCAAAATTTTGATTTAAGTCTTCCCGTATTCTGACTCACTCCTGAATAAGTGGCAAGAGGAAAAATGCAAAACAAGACCTATTTCACATGGGCTTCACCCTCTGTGTTCTCAGTTAATATAAGGTCTGTTTCATTTTTCCAGTGGTTAGTGCAGTTATCACATAATATTATTTTAATTTTGTTTCCCAAAGATTAAGATGTACCTTTTTGTTATGAGGCTTAACATGACCTTTTCAATGCATAAAGGTCTAGTGTTTTGTGAGGGTTTTTTATGATTTACGACACAGTGTTACAGAATCACAGTTTAGATAAGGCTTGAAGATCATCTAGTCTAACCTATAGCCCAACTAACCTAGCATCAACATCTAGGTCATATCGCTCAACACCTCATCCAGCCTACCCTTAAACACCTTCAGGGTTGGAGAGTCAACCACCTCTGTGGGCAACCCATTCCAAATCTGGATCACTCTCTGAATAAAAAACCTTTTCCTAATATCAAGTCTAAACTTACCCTGCTGAA
>WEKX01025863.1:0-11993 GCA_013390025.1 Pitta sordida | reverse complement strand
CCCGCGGCTGCCCCACACTGGCAGCCCGCACTGGCAGTCCCAGCAGGCCGGGNGGCAGTCCCAGCAGGCAGGGCGTTGGGTGCTGGCAGCCCTGGCATGGCAACCTAGTCCCGGCGGGCCGGTGTGGGGCCATTATGCCACACTGGGACACCCAGGCACGAGCACCAGGTTCAGAGGGGGAGCAGCGGCGCAGGGTTTGGGCTGTGAACGCACAGTCGCAGCAGCCCGGATAAGCCTACAGATTCTTAGCAGGGGGGTCTCCCGAGTCAGACAGGGCTCGGAAACCTGGCTGCTGCCACCACGCATGCTCGCCATTCCTCTGCGGCGGGGAAGGGGTGTCCCTGGGGTGGGGGGGATCGGGTCAGTAACGGAGTTTCCTTCCCTTTAACATCCACTGGTCCCAGGAGAGGCAGCGCTGCCCGTATGGTCCCAGAGGGCAGGGGAGCAGAAGCCTCCTCCTGGCGCAGCAACAGCTGCCCCCTCCCAGCACACAGCGCTTGCCCGATCTCGCTTGCCTCACTTTCATGGGGCAGTTTCCTGGGTCAGGGACGGGGACATGGTACCGCCATTGCAAGCCCCCTCCCTGCAGGGCGGGGTGAGTCCTGCCCCACAGGCACTGCGGCACCGCCCCTCGGCAGAGCAGAGGCACTGCGCATGCATCGACCGAGGAATCACTCAGACGGCTGAATCAAGACTGCGAGAAATTTTCCTCGCAAATGGGCGGGGTTGTAATGGAGAGGTCTCAATGCACTGGGGATTCACTGTACTTTTAGATGTTACGGTCTGAAGCTAGTAGTTGTTTTGAAGCAGGTCACTGTGCATGGTGCAAAAGAGTTCTGCTGGACAGATGGACAAGGGTCAGGGCCAGACAAGGAACAGCCAGCTGTATAGGTGTGTGCCTTGTGCTGATGTTCCAAGCTTGGAAGTTTTACACAACATAAACTACTATCCTGTAGAATATGTGCTCAGAGCAGGAGTTGCAGGAACAGCAAGGAATAAAAATTTGGATTCACCTCTTCTGTCAAACAGCAGCAGCTTTAGTTATTGACCATGACATGTATAAACTGCTGGATCAGGGGTAGGATTAGCACTTGATGGCTTGCTATTGCAAGTCATGTAACTTCAGTTGGTCTGGTTTGAAGAACCGATATGTGTATTGCAAATACGTGTATATCTCTGTGTCTTTATAATAGCTCCAAGTCAGCTGCACCAAGGCTGGTGTTTAGCTTCTGCATCTTTACCAGTATCTCTGGTGTAGATATTCCCAGCAATGCTTTGTTTTAATGGACTGAAAGTTGTGTTGGGCTGTAATATACTATCTGTAATATTATTTCCTCTTCAATAACTGCAATTAAATTTTCAGTACAGTCTGAATTGTCTGTCCAAATGTGTCTCCTAAGAATCTTAAGGAATGCTTTGGTAGTTTGGCTCCATCTCTTATTTTTAGTTACCTTGCTCCTAAACCTCACTTTGATTGTGTTTTCTATTTGCAATCCTATGTATTTTTTTGCCTTGTATAGCCATATTCCCAGACAAAGTTTGAAGTCTGAGTAGTTGGCTGCTTTCTCCGTTTCATGGATGTGTTGGCCTTTTGTTTGAAATTTTCTTTAGATCCTCTGAAGGTCCTCCTCCTATAAGAGGAGACTGTTAAAGCTTCAGTCAGAATTGATTAAGATGAGACCAGATCAGTTATGTAAGCTATTGGCCTGAATATTGCAAATATTCATATTTTAACTGCATATTGCATATTTTAACTTCAAATATGACAAGAATGTGTGAGAGTGGCATGTGCATTGTGTGTATTGTATAAGTATTTGTATAAGAATGTAAGTAACTTTACACAGGCACGCGGGCATTTGAGCTTTGACCTGCTAATACTTCCTCATTCAGTAAGGTGTGGAACACTGAATTCAACTGTGCTTGGCAAATTCAGACTGGTAATTTGTCAAAGCTGAATAAGAGGAAAACATATTTTGTAATTCATTGCAAGAAAGTAAGGAAAACATAAGTTTAGTAAAAGAAGCACTAAAAGATGCTGAATATTCTTTTTGGCTTCAAAGCAGATGAAACTCAGTAGGACTAATCTATAGCATATCATATGCCCCACTGCTTTAGTGTCAAATGAGACAATTCTTATGCTCAAATACATGCACAGAATCACAGAATCACAGAATCACAGAATCAGTAAGGTTGGAAAAGACCATAGCGGTCATCAAGTCCAACCTATCACCTATTACCTAACCTAGCCAAACCTGTTAGCTAGCCTGTTGCCATCCTGCTACCAACACACCATCCTACCTATAACACAGTACCCTAATATCTAGGTAATGCCACCAAGTACATCATCCAACCTTTTCTTAAACACCTCTAGGGATGGTGACTCCACCACCTCCTTGGGCAGCCCATTCCACTGAGAGATCACCCTCTCTGTGAAAAAGTTCCTTCTAATGTCCAGTCTAAATCTCCTGTGATGCAGTTTAAGACTGTGTCCTCTTGTTCCATCACTTGTAGCCAGAGAGGAGACCGACACCCAGGTGGCTACACCTCCCTTTCAGGTAGCTGTAGAGAGTGATAAGGTCTCCCCTCAGCCTCCTCTTCTCCAGACTGAACAATCCCAGCTCTCTCAGTCGCTCCTCGTAGGGCTTGTGTTCCAGCCCCTTCACCATCCTTGTCGCCCTTCTCTGGACACGCTCAAGGATCTCAACATCCCTCTTAAACTGAGGAGCCCAGAACTGGACACAGTATGCAGGAGTGTTTTGCGTGCTGAAGAATGGGTGATGGTAGAGGAGTGGAATAATAACAAGTTCAAGTAAATATAAAATCATTTACACCTACTCATGCATTTTAAATTGGTTAATCTAACACAAATTAATTTGAAGATTTTTAATGGCCATATATTGCTTGAAGAGTTTGGTGCAGACTTGGAGGACAGACTTTAAGTCTGATGCTCTTACCTAAGGTCTTTTTTAAATAAAAAAAAATAATTTATCAGAACAAAAGTAATTTTGAAAATATTTATTTTCTTCAGAGTTTAGCCTGAGTGAGAGATGTTGTATACTTGTGTTGTATGGTCTGTTGAGTGGCTTTGTGTCCTCACCTTTTCAGAAAGGAAAAAGTATAGGTACAGCATGAAGAGTTCAAAACAGGGCCCTACAAAGTTGTACTCATGTCCTGGTACTGAACAAGTGAAGAATGGACTGAGGGTGCCCCTGCTAAGAAGGACTTGGGGGTGCTGGTGAATGAGAGGCTGGACATGAGCTAGCAATGTGCACTTGCAGCCCAAAGAGCCATTTGTATCTTGGGCTGTATCAAAAGCAATGTGTCCACCAGGGCAAGGAGGTGATTTTGCCCCTCTTCTCTGGTGTGGTGAGATCCCACCTGGAAACACTGCATCCAGTCCTGGGGTCCCAAACATAAGAAGGACATGGACATGTTAGAGTGGGTCCAGAGGAGGCCATGAAGATGATCAGAGAGCTGGAGCACCTCTCCTATGCAGATAGGCTGAGAGAGCTGGGATTGTTCAGCCTGGAAAGAAGGCGGCTCTGGGGAAACAATATACGTTCAGGTCTCCTGTACCACAGTACTGCAGGTCTTGCCCCCTGTCCGTGTAGAATGGCAGCTCATTAGTATGCAAAATTGCCTCACAACCTCACATGGTCCTCTGGAGCGGAAACCGACACACGCAATTGGCCGTGCATTGGTGTTTGTGTCAATGCTTCCCAGTGCCTGCGGCCACCTCACACTGGGAAAAACCCCTTTTCCACTCAGCCGGGGACACGGGTGCGGGAAGCTGCCTGCGCTGCTGTCTCTGTGGGTGGGTAGACCTGGTCTTTTAATACTCGGGGTAGACGTCTACCCTGAGAAAGTCTTGGTCACCATGTGTAACCTGATAGTGTGTAAATCTTTCGTAACTGTGTGAAGCCTTCTCGCCTGGAGCCAAACTGAGGGGAGCAGGGCGGGCGGCACTCAAGCAGGTGGCCGCGGGTGGGGGGAAATTTGCATATTCATGACTGCCTACTTTGACTATTCTTCCTTGTCAGGTCATGCGTGTGCAGTCCTGAAATGGACCTCTTTAATCACTGAAAAATCATGCCGCTAAGATGTGAAGCTGCTATCTGTGGGGCAAGAAGTAGAAGAGGGCTGACAGTAGCACCTTCTAATCCCTTGAGCAGGACCCATGAGGAAGCCAGAAAGGGATTTTTTACAAGGGCATATAGGAGGATAGGACAAGACGTAATGCCTTCAAACCGAGAGTAACTTAGGAAGAAATTCTTTAATGTGATTATGGTGAAGGGCTGGAACATGTTGCCCAGAGAAGCTATGGATGCCCCAATTCTGGAAGTGTTCAAGGCCAGACTGAATGGGTCTCTGAGAAACCTGATCTGGTGGAAGGTGTCCCTGCCCATGGCAGGGAGGTTGGAGCTAGGTGTTTTTTAAGGTCCCTTCCAGCCCAAACCATTCTATGATTCCGTGATTGGTAGAGGAACTTGTATGTGGTTAGTGAAAGATGATGAACAATGAAAGTGCTTCTCAAGTTACGCTTCATTGTCCAAGTAAAGTGCTGTATTCCCTTAGTCAGGAGTTCCTGTTACAATTGTACGCTATGCTCTTAGCAAACAGCAGATATATGGTCTAACATTTAGCAATGGAACTTTTCCATTTGAGCATTTGGGATAATATTAAAATAATTATTTTGTATACCATTTTGTATACCAAAAAAAGAATTACTTTGTATACCACCCATAAGGCAGTTTTTTGGTGCTGTTTGTCCCCACTCTTTGCTGTGTCTGTTTCAGAAGGTTGAGAGATTTTAGAGCTCTTATGTTGATGTTTCGTTATATCCATTGCTTGAATGACTTGGTGTGTTTTCCAAGATCACATAAGGCACCATAGAGATGCAGGGAGTCACCACTGGTGTCTTGAAGACTAATGTTTCTGTAAAGACAGCCACAGCTGCGGGATTGATAAGGAGCTGCCAAGAGGCACAGCATCTGTTAAATGACACCGTAGCACCTTGGAGGCAGTGCTGAAAGACATTGTCTCTTCAGTATCTTTACCACTGATTGAATACTCTATGTTTCATTATTAAAAGGGAATTCAGGAACTGGATTAATTAATTAATTAATTCTAGTATTCCCTGCTTGTTTTCTAATACCATGGAAGGTAGGTATAAAGTTATGTCGGACCAGAGTGCAAGACAGTGAGAGCAGGGAAAATGTCAGATTTCCACTGCAAGTTTTGATTTATCATCTCAGCTTTGGAGTAGTCAGAAGAATATAATCTGAATTAAAAGTTCATTAGAATTGGCCTCGCTTTCAGAAGTCAAGAGGGGTAGACTGGCTATAATAGGATATATTTTTAAAAATGTCAGTTAAAATTGTTCCTGTCTGATCCTGTTCTTTGAGAGGAATCTTGTATTGTTTGTTGTGAATAGTATGTTAGCCTTTGTAGCCTCCTGGGAAATGTAGTGATTAACTTCCTTGTTTTCAATTCACCCTTACAGTTCTATGGACAAAGATCCAATATCAGTATAATGTGTAGAAACATGTATGATATTTCCCTCAGCCGAAAACTGATGATCTTGTGACCTTGTTGCATAGCCCTTTGCTAGAGGTGTGTGTAGTCTTATGGGACTTTAATTCTTAAGTTCTTGAAAATAGTACCAAAGCTGTAAGAAAAGCAAGACTTCCCTTTTATTGAGTATTTTTCACCTGTGAAAGCTCTTTTAACAGTTTTCTCAAGTGCGAAAATTGATATATATCCTACAAAGTGTTATTGTCTCTTTCTGCAGTTTATTTACAGTTCATTAGAAGTCCATGACTTGTTCCTTTCTTTATTTTTCCTTAATTCTGCTTAAGCCAATCTATAATTGTCAGATCATTTCTTGGTAGTAGTTTTGCAAGCTATAGATGTTTGATCTCTCTCCCTTATCTAACAGAGAATGAGTCAAGGCTGAATACTTCTTTCTTTGTTATCCATGACATTGTAGAGAATGCAATAAATGGGGAAAATGGCAGGTTTTTTTGTACACACACGAATTTCCAATAGATTTATTTTTTGCCTGTTAGATTATTTTCCCTTAATGGGAAAATAGTGGTATTCAGAGTGTCTTCTGAGTATAAAATACAAGAAAAAAAGCCATCCTTTGTTCCGTGATATTTCTTGATGATCTGGATGAGTGATCAAGCCATGTAAGATTAATATTTTGTACTTTCATTAATACTTTGTACTTGCATTAATATTTTGTACTTTCCTAGGAAATGCACTGTAGTTCTGGTGGTGAAGCAAGGATATGATTTTTACTAGGAAGGCAATCATTAAGTTTAGCATTCCTCACATCTTGTCTGTGGGACTGCACTTGGTATTTCTAATGGAGCTGAAGGAGCAGCCTCTCAAAGTCTTTCCCACTTTGGCCTAGTTCGTGTCCACCATTCCAGACCTCCACCCAGCCAAATTCAATTCCAAAGTGCATGTCATACTGTTAGCTTTTTTTGCCCTGGACCTATCCAGTGGCTGTCTCTGGGGGTATGGCTCTTCTGGAGCGACATACAGCTGCATTCATAGAATGATAATTTTTTGCTTCTTAGAAGGCTTTCCCCATTTCCCCTCCCCCTACACGTCCCCTCTTTTGTTTTTTTTCCCCTTGTCCAACCTCTCTGAACTTCCTAAAGGAGTTAAAAGGAATGTGTAGCTGCTGTAAGCTGGATTTCTGTTGGATGAAAACATGAAATCCTGGCCCCACAGAGTTTTAAGTCAGACCATGAGCAGAAAGAAGTACAATCTAATGAAGCTCAGTTTTAGTAAAACTGAAGTTGTTGAGAGGGTGAGAAAGTTGCTCTGTCATCTTTCCTGTCTACTAAAGGCATATGGTGGGATTCTTTGTGCTGTCCTATGCAGGGCCAGAATTTGCACTCATGATCATTGTGAGTCTTTTCCAACTCAGGATATTCTGTTGTTCTATGGAAGGCTTCTGTTGACTCAACTTTTTCTGTGCTCTACATTTTTAGTGGATAGTCAGGTAGCTATGGCTCTGAAACACATCTATTTTTCTTCTATGATTTTTCAAAAAGTGAAGCTTCTAGACTTCAAATTTGGAGACTATCAGCTATCTTGCAATTATGAAACCACTTCTCTTTAGACCCATTTATTTCAGCAATGGTGTCCTGTCTTTTCAGGACACACACTTAAGTACTTTATTTCCTTACTAGCCCAATATACCTTCTAAAACACAACAGTTTCTCTGCCAGTATCTCTTTTTCATTTGGAGTATAGCAGGCCTCAGGTCCTCTGTACTGTGGTGTACTGCACATTTTAACATCTTGCTCTGTCCAGACTGTGCCAAGGGCCCCTCTTTTGTCTGAAATCACCTGTTTAATTTATTCAAGGGCTTGCTCCTTAGGGCTGCATTTGAAATCATTCTTCTTCTGAGTCACTTCACAGAGAGGGCTGGTAATCAAACGGTCATTTGGAATGTGCATTTTCTGGAAACCTAAAATGCCTAAGAAGCTTGTCTCTAATTCTTAGAGATTGGTGGATGTTCTGCTGCCATTTTGTTGATTGTGTCCATAGGGATATGATGAGCTCTACCTTGCCATTTTATTCCTAAAAACTGAATCTCCTGTGTAGGTCCCATTACCTTACTTTCCATGGTTCCAAATAGCTTTCAGAAGAATTTGAATGTTTTGTTTCTGTTTCGCAAAAGCTTCTTTTCCTGTATTACCCCACATGATGATATCACCATTGTACAACAGGTGTTCTGGAATGTCACCCTGTTCCAGTACAGTCTGGATCGTTCCATGAGAGATGTATTGGAATGGGCTGCCCAGGGAGGTGGTGGAGTCGCCATCCCTGGAAGTGTTTAAGAGAAGACTGGACGAGGAGCTTAGTGACATGGTCTAGCTGGGGGGTGTAGGGCTGGATGACCCTGGGCCCCTTCCGGCTCGGAGTGGCCTGCCAGATTGTGAGGCATCTAGGTTGTTATTATGCTCTGGGATGTGCTCTTGGTCGCTGTACGGGTGTTAGACGGTGAGTTGGACTAGATGATCCTTGTGGGTCCCTTCCAGCTCATAATTTTCTGTGATTCTGTGATTCTGTAAAGGCTGTGTCTCCTCTATAGGAGTAGGCGATTCCGGGTATGCTGAGCACCCCTCCAAGCACAAGCAAACTCTGTCACCGAAGGGATTCAGAGAAACCCATCAGTTGTGGCACCATTGGACTCCCTTTGACTCCAGTTGCTGTTGAAGTTGCAGTGTGTCTGGTGCAGCAGCACTCAGCAGCAGCATGGTTTCATTCATGCTACAATGATCTACTGCTAATCTCCATTCTCCATGAGGTTTTCACACTGGCCATATGGGGGTTATTAATGAGTAAGTAGGTCCTGCTAATTGCTCCTTGGCTCTCCAGTCGATGACTCAGTTTATGGATGTGAATCACGGTGTCTCTGTTGATGCAACGTTGGTGCTGGTGTATGTTTTGGTGGTGATCAGCACCTGTGGCCCTTCCAATCTCAGTAATCCCATGATAGGAGGGTCGTTGAGAGACCAGGCAAGCTGTTTAATTTCCTCTGTCTCCAAAGCAGCTGTATTGAAAGCTTGACGGCATTAGGTTACTCTGTGCACTGGTCTCTACTAAAGCCTTGTACTCCTGTGTGTCTGATGTTCCAGGCCATCTGATCTGCACAGTCTGGTAAACACAGTTGTCCCTCTGCTCCTCCTGGATGAAGGCAGGGCTCCTCAAATACTGATTATAGGATCCTTCCTTTCCTTCTTGCAGAAATGGGTTAGAATTTCTTTCCACAGGATCAGGTGTAAAATCAACCTTTCCATGCTGCCTGAGAAACTGTCCACTGTAGTCTGAAGCAATAGCAACTTTCCTGGAAGAATCCCAACTTGTGATTGTTTTCCCCTGCATTTATGTATCTGTGTCTCTAGAGTCGAGACAGGTTTTCCATCTCACTTGTTCATGTCTTTTCCATGGCCTCACAGGTAGAGCCATAGGGTACCCCATGGCTGTAATTTCTGTATCCTCTCTTGAGCAAAAGTCAGACAGGTTTTTCTTCTCCACAATGGAAAGTCTCATCTGTTATTGTGATGAGACATCCCTGCTTTGATTTGTAATGCTTAAATTGTCTAGAAGTTGTCAAAGACATGATTATAGTACCTGTGACCTTGCCTGCAATGTGCTGTCCACTACCCTGAGACTTGCTGGAGCTGTGAAGCAGAGAATGTCTCTTCCAAGTCTTCCCATGGGTTTTTTTTTGGCTCTGGAGGGTGTCTCCCTGTGGGTAGGAGTGGCACAGGTGCTTTAGGTACATCTTCATCAAGTCAGAGTTTTCCTTCAGCCAGCAGATCAGCTCATAGTTCTTGTAGGAGCAATCACCCTGGGAACATGTACCTGGAGAACTTGAAGGTGTCTGGTTCATCTCCTGGGAGGCACAGGGCAGGAAGGCCTCAAGGGGCTGAGACCTCTCTGCCTGGACTTGGCCTCTCCTGGAGAAACTCAGGCGTGGTTGGGCTTTCTGAGACAACAGATCATGTGAAGAAGACCTCACACAGACTCTGTCTTGTTCCACTTGTTGGTCAGACCATCCTCGTTTCTGCAGCAGCAACTGAGACCACCTCTGCCTCCTGGGATTGATCATAGGTCTGGGTAGGAGGCAGAGAGACTTTGGCACCTGCCCAAGCTTTCTCCGGCACGTGGGCTCTTAGTTCTTGCCCTACATACTGTTGGCCCAAGTCCTGACTCCCAGCCAGCTGGCACCATCCCATCTGGGTGAACCCCATCACTCACACCTCTCAGGTGTCTCTTGGCTTTTCTGCAAAGGCAGCAGACGAGCCAAACCCCACTGAGCTGCTCAAACAGGCCACCTGCAAGGACCTCAGGGTTACAGCCAGCTGGGCAAAGGAGGCCTGGCTTCCTGTGCCAGTGCATTGCTGCTCCAGGTCCCGGGGAGGCACGTGCTACATGAGCATGGCCCTGGCAGGATGACTGAAAAGGTCAAGACTTCCAGGGAAGAGAGTAGCCACACAGAGAGCTGCGGGTGGGCACGAGGAGCTGTGGGGAGACAAAGCAGCAGGCTGAGAACAGGGCTTCTCAGATCCTCTGTGCTTGCCACAACCTTTCCTGCCTGCTGGGTGCCAGGCAAAGGCCTTGTCTGAGCCTTGCCTGTGCGCTAGGGACCTCTGTGTGTTTCTTGGAGCAGCCTAGAGATGGTTCTGCCCCTTTCTTGGTCCCCTAATATCCTCCAAGTGCCTTCTGGTGCACCCCAGCCACTTCCCTGTGCCTTTTTGTGTACCCTGGTGCAATATGTAGAGTCATATAATGAAAGTTTAATTTGCAGAAGTTGATAAATATTTCTCATAAACATATATCTAATTATTGTAAAAATGTCACGTGTGTCCATTTTATGGGACATTTGTTGTGAAGAATGAGCTAGAGCATAAAAGCAGTCATATAGGGTTTTGGCATGAGAAAGGCCATGTCCTGCCCCGTTGCTCTAAGACAGAGATAAATCTGAGAGAGAAATTGTGGCCTGACCCTAAGGATCTGAGAGAATATATATTTGTTGTTTTAGCTGGCAGAATTGTGTGATTTGTGTTTATGGTGTGTACGTAATAAAGGGAAAGTAATTGTGAGGACCAGGATTGCTGTTAGCTGCTGTTAGACTTTCCTGGGGCTACAACTATTTTTCAGGTAGCTGTCTTTTCTGAAACAGCCTTTGGCTCACGGCCCAAAAATGTTGTAACCCTGGACATAATTATTAGAGCAGTAATGAGCTTAAGAGTTAACTGTGAGTGCAGTCTCTGCCCTGCTTGACAGTAATTTAGGACTAAAGCAGAGGTGTTAATTTTATTGATGTTATTAAAGGAAAAGTAATACAGCAGTAGTATTACTTCAACCATATGGGGTTGAAGTTAAAGGACTCCGTCTACTTTTCAGCTAGATTGAAGGCAGAAGGAGAAGAGACCAAGATAAGATATATGATCTTTCAAAAACATGAATAAAATTTAAAATTTCATGTGTGTAACACAGCTATGAAAATGTTTTTGATTGATTTAATAATTGGGCATTAAATAAGAAACAACATAGACAACTAAAGGCTTTAGAAGTATGTATATCTGAAGGGACACTTTTGACATTCCTTGGGGACTGTGATCTGCACTGTAGATTTAGTAGGGAATGGCAAAAAGTCAACAAGGGGAGGAAACAGGAAATTTAGTGAATTTTTCCACTGCCTTGAGGTACTTGGTGAAGGCAGATTGGTGTGAGCACAAGAGGTGCTTATATCAGGAGGTATGCTCACCAAGAGACATCTCCTTTTGTTAAGTCTCTTGCTTGATCATGGAAGACCTAAGAAATCCTGATCTGAATTACAAGCAATGACAAGAAAATGTTATCATGAAAGAAGAAGTTGTGATGGACTAAATACGTTGCAAAATATCTAGACTATCCCTAGAGTCAAGGCAGAGGATGAGGAAGACTGATCAATACTGACTTCCATCAGAGGTCAAAGGCATGTGTAATCCCTGCTTTTCAGACTGATTTAAAACCATAATAGGAGACTTTATTCCATCACAAAAACCTAATTCCTAATCCATTCATTCAATTTCATCCTACACCTTTGTTAAATTCAGATATCTGTTTCGTATTTAAATTTTAAGCTTGTTGAAGTTTTGATCATATTTTCTTAAATATAAGTTTGATTAAATAAATAGGGCGACTTTTTTTCTTTTAGTACTAGATACTTTTGTCAGCACTTGAAGGAGAAAAACTATCTTGAAGCTTCTTGTAATACCTTTTTAATTTTTAAGAAAAGGCGTAATTTCCATTTAGTGTTTTCACTTCTGAAGTTGCACTGTCTGGTTCACAGGTTATTCCAAGTTGGAAGGGACCCACAAGGATTCACACACAGATTCACAGAATATTATGANCATCCAGGGATTGAACCCAGAACCATGGGCACCACACTCCTGTCAGATGCTGGAAGATTATTG
>WEKX01025846.1:901-19473 GCA_013390025.1 Pitta sordida | reverse complement strand
TTGAGTAAGTGACTAAGAGGCAGTTAGGACGGCAGTTCACGCAGGCAAGACTGCAGATGCTGTCTTGGTAGGTGGTGTCTCTCCTTGTCTTTGTCCTCCTAACCCTCCCCCTGTCAGTAATGGTTAGGACCGGATTAGTGAAGCATCTCCCCTCCTTCCAGACATCCTCTACATTTATAGCGCACAGAGTGGCCATCACTGGTTCTTAGCCCCAGAATGGCAGAAAAGTTCTGATATAAGAGGAAAATGAAGTGTTTTCCTTGACCTATCCACTATCACACTCAAAATCAAAGTGTTAAAATATGTAAGATGAATATAGGAAAAAAGCAGAAACTATATATCTCAAAAAACCCAAACTTAAATCTTCATAAAAATTGGAACACGTAAATGAGCAGATGATTACTTTGGCAAAATTATTCAAAATCACCATCCCATGTTTACGAAGGACAACTCTGGACAACCCTGAACTACAGATAATGATTGAAACATTCATCTACTACCTTTCCCCCTTAAGTTAAACTGCATCCAATGACGTTTAAAAAATTCAGTTGCAAAGTCACCCCTTTTCTCACTTTGATCTCTGTGTGCAAGCTCTTGTATCCATGTTCAAATGAAATAATTTTGTAGTAGTCTGAGGAATAAATTACAGTAACATTTTCCTCTCTTTTCAACTACTGTAGATAGCAGCTTTATTAAGTGGTCTCTCAGGTACAGTCATACCCCCGCATTTGCGAGAAATGGGTCATGTCAAAGGTCTTGCAAAATGCCAAATTCGCAAATAAATTCAGATCATTAGTATGCATGCAGGCCACGCCCTTCGCTCCACCCTCAGCCAATCAGGAGCGCTGGGGAACCTCTTTGACTCCTCCCCACAGACTTTCACTGAACAGGGGAGGAAAGGGAAGCATTTCTGGACCCTCTCTGTGCCTGGAAAGCCACCCGGCAATCCCTACATTTCTCTTTGGCCGCGCTGCCACTTCCGCAGCTGCTGACCGTGTGTGCTCACAGCCTAAACCCTGTGCTGCTGCTCCCACCCCCTCCCCAGCCCCGGTGCTCATGCTCGCCATGCGCCGGTCCTGTGCCACTGGCCCCGCGCTAGCCCAGCAGCACCGCGTGGTGCGGTGGGGGGTGTTCAAGTGTGGCAGCGGAGTGAGCATGTCCCACTGGCTGCTGCAGCCAGCCCCACTTTCCTGGGGCACTTCCCTTCTCCGCCTGTAGCCATGGAAACAGTAACACACGCCTGGGGGGGGGGGGGTCAGTTCCCTAGTTGTGCTGAGAGTAACAGGGGATGGCAGGACTCCTGGGCCTCCCTGTGGGGTGGGGCCAGGCCGGTTCCGCCCCACAGGGAGCTCTGGCACTGCCCCTCGGCGGAGCAGAGGCACTGCGCATGCGTCAGCACGGCAAACTCACAAACCGTTGAAGCAAAACTGTGAGAAATTCTCCTTGCAAATGGGCGGGGTCATAATGGAGAGGTCGCAATGCAGTGGGGATTCACTGTATTTTATAAATTTTAAAAAATTAAAGATACAACTGACATCAAGGAATGAAAGCAAAATTGAATAAGGTTTAGCCTCTAACCTGGTTCAGATTTAAAATCACTGTGCATATAGTGAATTGTAACATAGTTTCAATGTAACTAGTACTCTTGAGGTTGGAAACAAGTTTCCTTAAGAATGGCCAATGGGAAAGGGGAAAAATGAAACCAAGCCAACTAAAAAAATTGGCTTTCTTAAGAACTATTAATAAGAAATCCGAAAAGAAGGGCATTTGTCTGCCCAACTGGGTAAATACGAAGTATTTCCATCATTAATTGCATTCATACAGTAAATCACTAAAACAGAGTAATACCAGAAATACATACCCTGGAATCAACAAATCTCTGGTCCAAAGTTTGTTGGTAAAAATAACTTAATAACTATACCGCTTACAAATAGGGTTATGTTCTAGTTCAGAACAATTTTTTCAGAGCTCCAGAAAGGCAAACAGCCATACAAATATCTTGCTGCATGACATGCCAACTGAAATAAGCACGTAATAATGTTGTGAAATTACATTATCTGACACATTTCAAAAGCTTATTCAGGTGCTTATTTAAGCCCATAAAACCAATAGGGAAATAAAGACAGGATGGCATTTCAGTCAGCTTACCATAACATTTTTCTAGTGCAATTGCATAGCAAGGTTTTAATGCTGAAGAAATGTCAGCAGTAAAAACAAATGGCAATAAGCTACAGACTTCTTTGGAAAAAAAAAAAAAGAAATGTAGCTACTAATAGGGTACCATCAGCACATTATAAAGGAATGACAATCTTAAAAGCAGTTTAGAGCATCAAATATATGCAGTCAAAATACCATAAAGCCTCTTAACTGCACTCTAAAATGAGAAAACAAGGCATGTGTGTCATGCTGTGTTAAATGTGTCTCAGATTGTTCTGCCAACATACCCGATTTGGAGAAAACCACTTTATTTTTCATTATTCTATGAACAAGCAGACAACAAGAATTGTTGTCACTGTCAGAGTTTTTCATAGATGATATAAATACTTCTCAACACATCTTAACTTAGTCACCAATTCACACACCAATGACACACTCCATCCTGTCCAGCATGATTTCTGGCCTGGAAAAAAGCTATGAAGCAACAATCAGATGCTAAAAATGGTCCTGCTTGTACTTAACAAATTCTTTCAGTGCCAGAAATACCATGACAAAGTATTATCCCTTTCTTCATGATCCAATTGATATGCAAGCCAATTCAGATCAGACTACATCTGGAAAGAGCTTAAGGTGAGATCAGACAGGTAATCAGGGAGAGAAGCCTGTAGGACTACATCCTGTGCATTTCAATGAAAGCAGATGTAACAATTCCTAATACCACAAATGAAATAGAAAAGACAATATTATTCAAGATACATTAAGTACCAAATCATAAACTTTTAGTCATCTGTTTTCCATGGCTTAATAACATCACCTATATTTTTTCACACTCAAAAATGCCACTGAATTTGCACCAAAAGGATGGTCAGATCAGGATCTAGATGCTAAATTACTCACATTTGGAAAAATGCAAGTAGAACAAGCACTTAACCATCTGAAATTTTATTCTTCCAAGCTCTCTCAAACACACAATGCTCTTTTCCAAACTTACATCCCAAGTCATTCTTTACCCGTTATACTATTTCCCAGGAGAAGCATCTGCTGCCTCAACTATGAAAAAAAATGGGACTGTAAAGAAACCAGAGATGAAAGCTAACCATCTTTGATGGTTATATATCTGAACACATTCAAATAACAATATGATCTCCTTGATGCAGTTGTTCCCTCCATGGTCTTTATAGTGACCTTTAGTTCATTCTTAGTTCTGCTTGTATTACTTTTTAGCAGTGTCTGCTCCTTAAACTCAGTATAAATTGATTAGCACCACTTAGGGAGAACTTGAGGCAGTTCTGATATCCTAGATTGCAGGCTGCCTAGCTCTGAAGGAAACCCTTTACCTAAAATCTTGGCACAGTCTTGAATACACCATCATAATGCTTTCATCTAAACCATTCCTTCAAGAGAGGCAGGTCATACAACCATACCAGTGGAAAGCATTTTCACATATTCTAATAAACATCTGCTTATTCTTAATCAAGGGTTTCAAATATTTTCTATTTAGAGCAAAAGAGGATTGTACTTGTTACCAACGAAGGAAGCCCAGTGTGAACAGAGCACCATTCAGCAGCAAACTGAAACACCTAAAGCTTAAAGGTCCATAGATCAGTTTGAATCCTGTCAGGATATAAACCTGTCCCCATGAAAGGCAGTGGGCTGCAGACAGAAATAAGACAGTATTCAGATCAAAACACCGGAGTCTGAACCTCCAGTCAACATCATGGCCATGCCTTGGCCATGATACAACAGAAATTACCTGAGGAGGAATGAGGCGATTAGAAGAAAGAGGATATCTGAACAGGGAATAACAGGGGGAAAAAAATTCCTGCTCTAGAGGGATATAGAGAAGAATTTACCTTTGGATGTTGAAGGTGATGATCAAGCAGGTAACTGTGGTACTTACAATCTTAACCAAAAACACAGATACCTCGTACATATAGCAGAACTAGTCTCCAAATATTCTGGTTATAACCTTTCTAAGGACATAAAGGTCTTAATTACAATTCACCCAAAATGATATGCAACCCCTAGAGAAAAAGTGACACCTCTTAATGGAAAAAAATGTTCCCTGTCTGCCAATATTCATGACATCAGTACTAAAGTGAACAAGTACCAGCCTGTGCCACCTCTCCTTGGCTGCCATTTGTGTTCTCACACTCCCTCAGATACAAGTGATGACATGAAGACTAAACCTGAGTTATGGGGCAATTCAGTGAGAATACCAGTTCTTTGAAAAACAGCATGTAATGTGGCAAGTAGATCCAGACTTTCTTCAAGCCCTCATCTCAAGCTCACCAGCTTTGGTTAATTTGGTTTAATTCCAATAAATAAAAGCTCTGAAAATGGAGAAATTTAGTAAGAGCCCCAGAGGGCTCTCATTTAATATTATTTTTTTAAGTAGACATTCAACATGCCTTCAAAAGGAAAACAGATTTAAATCCTATACAAAACCCATACTTCGTGAAAATATTTAATGTTCAATATAGATCTCTTATTCTTGTATCTTTCAAAGAATATCAATAATGAAAGAATGTCATGATTCATTATCTCAAAATATTCTCTGACTACTAATAAATATCTAAGCAGCCATGACCATTCCCTATTCAATGGAATTTAGTAAACAGACTGTAGAATTCTATAAAAATTGAAATAAAATACTAACTGTAAATTTAGGAAGGTCTTTAAAGAAGAACAGATGTATAGCTAAATGGAAATACAGATCTAATACATACTGCCAAAAATTCCTTAACTCTCATCCCCATCTCTACCCACATGAAAATGTATCATGTCTGCTGAGGAAAAAAATTACAGATATTATAAGTTCTTTTTTTTGTTTTCTTTTAACTTGGAAGCAAGGAGACAAGCCTGCATCTGTAATACTGTTTTGACTTGCAGCAGTATCAGGGTTTGCAAGTGAATCCCCTCATCATCCACACTTGCATATATTGCCCTGTTTTTTAGAGCACTTTAATGTAGACATGGCTGAACTCACTCATATCTGTGGAGAGCCAGCTTAGGTATGAAGCTTCCCAGTTTCTGATAGCAGATCCCATAAAGAGCAGAAGAGTTGTCAGACCTGCTGTTAACTTACCTGAGCTCTCNCCAGCCAATCATAAAATGGTTGAACTGAATGCATAATTAGACATTGCAAAATAACGTTCCACTTCTTTTTTCAGGAGCATGTCCAGTTAGGACACAGGAAGCACAAGAAAGATTTCTATACACTTACTGTTTCACACAGCTTCTTTGGGAAATGATTCAGCATAGTTTAGAGATTGGCTAAATCCCCACTGGTGTAGTAAGGCTATTTCAAGGTGCAAAGAACATTTCTTTCCTAGCAAAGTGAAAATAAAATACGTACATATGTATTTAACTTTCACGTACTTTGGCTGTCATGAGGTTTCATGACAGTTACAGGCCACATGAACCACGGCAAGTCTTCATCCTTTCTGAGATATATAGTACTGAAAGTGGAAACTTATTTTTTTTTTCTTGCAATCATATAGCCAGTATGTCTTCTTAAAAAAGTAAATGTTTTTAATTGCTAAATGTTTTTTTCAAGAGTAATTTCAGTATTTGAGAGTTTATGTGATAACACTAATGACTTCAGTTGGAAGTCTTCACAAGTGATTCAAACACGATTCATACTTAGGAAGCCCAAGTAGGGAAACAATAATTAAATGTCAAGCACTAGAAATAAATATTTGTTGAAGACAAGGAGAAAGAATTCCATGGCTAAATTGTTTTTATATAATAAGTCAATGAAAGCGTCAACAGTACTCATTTGAAAAAATTGTCTTAACAAAAACATCAACTTAGGGAGAATTCTCTCAAAGTAATTAATTGTTTAAACTACATTGGGATCAAAACCTAATAAAAGCAACATGCTGATTTTACAGTAATTCTTGGTCCCATACTGGTGACACATGAAGCAGACAGCTAGTCACATTCTTTTTCCTCAGCAAAATCCCTTTTTTCAGCTCCACTCTTTCCCCAAAAAGACTCCTGTAAAATATGTGAATAATCATACAGTCATGGAACTTTTTGTGTTGGAAGGGACCTTACAGATCATCTAGTTCCAACTCCCTAGCCATTGGCAGGGACATCTTTCACTAGATAAGGTTGCTCAGAGCCCCATCCAACATGGCCTTCAACACTTCCAGGGATGGGGCATCCACAGCTTCTCTGGGCGACTTGCTCCAGTGCCTCATCACCTTCACAGTGAAGTCAAAGTTCGTAGGTTGTAGCTAAAAACTGGAAAAGAAAACCTATGGAAATAAACTTCTAAGATTTTCTAAGAACACACACACGATATTTCAATAGTAAGAAAAAATAAAAGGTAAAACTTGACATCTCCACTAGGCTCTTAATCCCATAGATTTCTCAAGGTATCTGAGGAGAACATGCTTATGTAAAGCCTTAAGCAATGGTAAAACAGTAGAATTCCCATTATTTTCTAGAACATGAGCATCCCATTTATAAACTCAGTTTTCACATTCGACAAATTAATTTCCCTTCTAGAGATATCAAGGTTATCTAAAATGAGTTTAGTTACAAGCATTCCAGTGGTAGACACATTAAAACCTTCAAAACTTCAGCCAAATGGCAACTGGCAGGAAAAGTTTAAATGAAAACATTTACCTCGCATCATAATCTGAAGTGCACTCTTTGAAGCATTATTTTTAGATCAAATCTATGACAAACTAGGACTTAAGGAGATTTGTTCATAGCATACTTATGTATAATGCCCTATTTTATTTATTCCAGAACATAGAACTTTCAGTAAAATTGTCATTTTTCCCAGTAGTATGTTCTTTGGGTTTCTTCAAAGATTTTTACTGCTGTTATCCACGGACATGAACACATTTATCATGATTTAAAGGCAGTTCCAACTTCGGCATATTTATCATGATTTAAGGGCAATTCCCCATCTCTTTTTCCCCCCGTCCCCACTTAAATTTCAGGTTAAGGTTTTGGTTTCACTCTCTTGCCACTGAGTGCACATTTACAGAGACCCAGATGCTTTACAGACAACTGGATTATTTGTGCACAGGCATAAAAGCATACAAAACCAAGGCCAGCATTCATGGTCTTGGAGTTGCATATTCTATAAAGCCAGTATTTTTAACAACAGAATTTATCGCTCATTAAAAAAAAATAAAAAATCACAGTCCTTTAAATTCCAATGTTGCTATGTAGAGGAAATATTCAGTGTTTTCTTATTATATTTCCAGTCGTAGAAAACCTAGATTTTAATTCCAAGCAAAGAACCCAAAACAAACTCAGACTGGTAATAAGCTTTTTCTCTTAGCCAGCAATATCTCAACCAAACTTTCCATTTCCTTTGTTTACAGAGTTCCTTCTAATTCCCATGTTACATTCAGTACAGATTCTGAGAGCACTTTTCATCTAGAAAATTGCTGCTAAATGGGTAGCAAAATGTTATCACATGCATCACATCCTACAGGTCCCCATACTTTCTTCTGTATCATCAGAAATCCACTTTAATACAGTGGTAAGTGTCCCCACCTGGCGTGTGGGAGACCCGGGTTTGATTCCTGCCATGAAGACGGTGTTAAGAGTTGGACTCGATGATCCTTGTGGGTCCCTTCCAACTCAGAATATTCTGTGATTCTGTGATCTGTACACAAATGACAGATTGAAATTTTGAATGTATATGGGTCTGCAAACCCACCTCATTTTGGCATTTTCTTTGTTCCTTTTCTCTGCAAACACCTAGATTTTTTCCTCCTCCAAGCTTGTTAGAAAACAGTCTTTAAATGTATAATCAGAAAATACATTTGTAAAAAGTGCAAGAATTATGAAAATGCCAAAAGACAAGAATTTTTCCCCAGAGAAGGTTCTGCAGTAAAGCCTCAACTGCCAATAAATCTCAGTCCTTATCTGAAGGAGCTGCCTTGGAGGCACAAGATAGTTGTCTCCTTGCCCATTCATTCCTTGTTAGAGTTGCCAAACTTTGCCTCTTTATATGAAGCTCCACAAATCCAGGACGTATTTGCTTTTTCTTTTCAAACTCGGCCATGCAGCTGAGCTAAGCAAAGAAGCAGAAAAAGTCAATATACATTCCAGATTAAGAGCACAAAACCAAAGCTACCATCCAAACCAGTTACATTTTATGGAGTACAGGATATGTATCGTGTATTTTTATTCCCTCCACTCCAAATAATACAAGCTGCAAGGCATCTACTGGTGAGCACTGTGTGTTCTGGGGAGTTTCATGCTCTCTCCCAGCCAGTAGAACTGCTACCAAAGAACATCACGACCACTGTTAAAGCCATCCTTATCAAGTCTTAGGGTAAGTACAGAGGTAAAACACATAGCCTGGATCTGGTAGCACAGCTTTCACAAGAATGTTAAATCTGCCTATTTGTAACAGGCATAAGACATTAAAGTGAAATAAATGCCACAGAGTGATTTGGCTTCTTGTGCACTGTAACAGACATGACAGATTTCAAGCATAAAACTTACTGTTTGAATGCACTTTAGTATAGTGGTGAGTGTCCCCGCCTCTCACACAGGAGACTAGTGCCATTTAAGAGCTGGACTCGATGATAGTTGGGGGTCCCTTCCAACTCGGAATATTCTGTGATGCTGTAAAAGACTCTTTTAATTACCAAAATGCTGCCATCTGCTCATGTAGGTTTACTAAGAAATACAGAAAGGATTACTGCAACCAGTGTTTGAGAAAACAGTGGTAAACAATCAGGTAATGGCTTTAAACTGACATAAGGTGGGTTTAGATTAAATATTAGGAAGAAATTCTTCACTATGAGCATGGGCAGACATTGGAACAGGTTGCCCAAAGAAGATGCCCCATCCCTGGAAACATTGAAGTCCAGATTAGATAGGGCCCTGAGCAACCTGATCTAGTGAGTGGAGACCCTACCCAGAAGAAGGGGTTGGAACTGAATGGTCTTTAAGGTCCCTTCCAACTCAAATCATTCTGTGATTCTGTGAAAATTTTAACTGTACATCTGAGACCTTTCCTACTCGCCCAAGTTTTGGTCCCTTGTTCTCTATACCAGATCATTGGTGCCATGTCCATGGACAACATTCCTTGTGAAACTTTGTCTCAAGTTTATTCTCAGTGCAAGGAAACACCATGGTCTACACATGGTCTACAGGGCTTCTTGCAGATTCAATACTTGCAGTAAGACATTTGGGGGTTCATAGAAGTTATTAGAAACTGAAATGTGGAAGAAAAAATAAATTGCCCCACATTCCTAGCCTGGTCATAGAGTTAGGAGTCCTAAAGGCTTTAAGGAAAATAAAGGGCATGACAGTGATCCTTTCAGGATAGACTAGCAGCCTAAATTTAAAACACTCTGGCCAGCCCTGTAGAACACAGAACTGAAGTTACTCAAATCCATGTAAAAGAGAAGAAAGAGAAAGAGGGAAAACTGTAGGTGTCCCAGGGAGGCAATACCTCTTCAAGCCCAGAAACACTTCTCTGATACAGTGCAACCCACTGTATCCTATTTTTGGGGTTATGGCACAATTTATAATCTGCCCCTGAATGGGAGAAGGATAAATGTGGTTATAAAATTCAGACAGGAAGAGACTTAAGCAACAAGACATCTACATAAAACTCAATTCTTGCACTCTAAAGAGTTAAGGATGGTAGTTGTCAAGAATACCAAACTAGATTAAATTAACCTACCATCACAGCAATCCTAACTTTCTTATATTTCTAAAAGGAAAGCCATCCTGTATTTATTTCTATAAATCCTAGACACAATTAAAATATTAGACTGTAGATAAGAGAGTAAGTGGTAAAAAGTAGCTGTCTCTAAACAAAAAGCTAGAAATTGAAGGAAATATCTTTGCCAAAATATAATAGCAGCCTCTGAACTCTTCTTTAATTTCATATTTGGCTTCTGCTTAATCAAAGCAATCTCTTCCCCCCATTAAAAACCACTTTGGCTTAGATCTCTATAAAATCCAAAGTGCAAGGTCAGAGCTGGAGCTGTTACTTGAAAGAAGTGTCATTTCACGAACTTAGGGGCTACACTGTCACCACAGTATGACATTCGTCATATTAAATTTCATTAATTTTTGAGGTAATATAACTCATGCTGTCTTTTGCTCAGGAATTAAAAATCCTCATGCCAAATCACAGAGCTTTTTCCATCTTTCAAGAAGTAGGAACTTAGCAGCACAAACTGTCTCTTTGCTATAAGCAACAAGCTAATATGGTTATCGCCTCTAACTACAGACTATTTACAAAGGTTTTTTTACAGAGGCATAGAATACAGTAGAGGTATTTGTTAGTGATGCTTTAGAGCAAGATTAAGAAGTAATTCTTCATTTACCATAGGCAACATATAAGGCATAGTTTTAATTCCTTCCACGTGGGCAACGCATCTCAAAACATTACCATTTTAATTAGCACTGTTTCATGTTCCTACAGTTTTAGGGATTTACACCTGAACTAAATAGCAAGACATGGAATTTTCTAATTAGAGCCTAGAAAAATGAAAATACATTATTATAATATATCATTTTCCTTCAGAGAAATGCCAGATTTTCATTCCTTTTTCACACCAAATTTTCGTACTTTTGTTTAGGTTTAGAGTGAATGAATATTTCTGATGCTAGGTATAACTAAGTTGCCCATATTATTAAATATTACATATTATTAATCATTCAGAAACACATCCCAGAATCTGCACTATTTGAGCAGAAAGCTTGAATTTATTTTCAGAGAAATTCACATATTTTAGTGAAATTCCCTGGACCAGTTGAAGTCTAGCCTCTTTTTGTACACTGGAAGACCTATAATTCATACTTGAAAAAGTTTCACTCCTTACAGGGGCGCTTACTCTAGAATGTCAGGGTACGTCTTTCTTATAAAAAATCCAGCAGCAGATCACCAAGTTGAGTTACTGTTGCTTAAGACTACAATAATCTTTTGCCTTGATAGGATCGGTACCAAAACCAAGCATTAAACACTGTGCATGAAAAGTAAGTGTCCATTTCAGGAGTCATTTTTACAGCCTAAGGCAGTACATATTTAAAAATATTTGTATTCTGCTCTATAATTTCTTAATCTGTTTCAGTTTTGCTTTCTTTTGTTTCATTCATGGAGCAAAATTCCATGTGGATGTACTCTCCTTTTTCTTATGGAAAGGAAATATCTTTTTAATTAATCTAACAAATTAGTCCCATTGCTGAGGCATAAAAAAACCTCTGTACTAATACCAAGTTCAGTAGCCCTTTCACAGCAGCTGTTAACACCTCTTCTAACTGCCAGAAACTTCCGGATGGCGGCTTGGAACAGAGTCTTTCCATTTCACAGTGAGATAAGCCATTCTAATTCCTTCTCTGTTGGAGCAAGACAACAGTATTTTAGCACTTCAGTATTTAGAGGGAGGAGGGGGAAAGAAGAAAAACTACAAAGATCAAAATTATGAAGTGAAAAACTCTTAACTGAAAACCAATACATTCCTTTTGTAAAACCAAGGAAAAAAAATAAGTTGAATGAGAGCCCACAAAGTAAAAGGAAACAGACAAACCATGGAAGAAAATCAGGGTGGAGAAGCAGCAAGAGTGTGAGCAAGCACCAGGAGCTGCGGGAATCAATAAGGTTATGATCCAAGGGGAAACATACAAATCTACATAAATCATATGCCATAATTCAACTCCGGCTCCAGATGGGCAGAAATAAAATACAGGACGATATCAAAAGTGGAAAGAGGAGGAGAGAGAGAAACAGAGAACCACAGAGATTATTTTACTTTAAACATCATATAGTTTATTAGAAAAACTCAATGACAGTCTGCAGCTCAAGAATTCTCAGCTGCAAACTTCATCCGCCATGGCTCAGCTTTGTCCTTGTGTATTTTAGTAATTTTAATTAAAATCTCACATGTTTATAACTATTTTTGGCTAATATCTTTCTGATCCAATTTCAGGCAATGAAACAGTCTTACTCAGGCCTCTAAAACAATCAGTAATTTCCATAAAGTGTGTACTGTCAAAAGGCCAAAACCATGAAACTCATGATTCCCTTACACAACGTGAACAGAGCATTAGAAAACATCCTGTAGGGAATAATTCTGTGCTGGAAAACATTTAGACAGAATGGCTTAAAGGGGCCTTTTCTATCAATTCCTATGATGTTATCAGTTCAGTACTTGACCTTTTATCATTAATCACATCCTTTGCCACATGGGTACTTTAAAGAACTTACAGTATATTTAAGTGAAAGGTAAAAGCTGGGGGATCATTAGACCATCTGACCTTATCCCTTGCTCCAGGACAAAAACTATATATCTCCCTCTTGTTCTTCCCATGTTTATGAAATTAAAATTAAAAATTAATTCCTCTGCCTTCTACATATCCACCCTCAAGCATGTTTCCCCTCTACAAAGAGCTGGAAGAACTGAGGTGAAATCATTCCCTTACCCCAGTCAGGACTTATTTCTTGATGTGAGGAGCCACAGCAAACAAAAGCAGTTGCTCCTCTACAAAGGAAAACAAGACACAAGAGTAGAATGAAGTAGAGAAAAAAGTTGAAGGATGACTCCCCTCTTCAGAACATTTGAATGATTCCTCCCATTTACTCAAGGCAGAAGGATACTTTCTCAAAGCTATCAGTCCTGTACACATCTAACATCTACAAGCAATTTCTCATTTGTAGTATTTGCCACCTATTTACTCCTCTGTGGATGTGTAACCTCTGAAGGAAGTAAAAGATGAATAGTCATGACACCCATGGGAGAGCTCTCATCAAAGGGGCTCAAAGTGACCCTCAACTCCTCTCTTGCTCCTGTCACACTGAATTAGCAGAAAATATGACTGCTAAGGGGCATGAGGTGCAGACCAGAGATACCAGAGTGAACAGCTGAACTGATTTATTCCTGACTGAATTCTCAGGGGGAAACATTTTGCTGTTGAGAGCATGTTCACCTGTCCACAGCACACAGCTGGACTAAATACATCTGAATGAAACACACCTCTCTGTTCACTGGGATCATACAAATGGGGCAAAGAAGAAAATTTGTCAAATTACTGACTTTGGTAGTTCAACTTGAGCCATAACCACTCACTTCTCCATTCCATTTGGAACTGTCTCCTTTCATTAAGATAAATCTTCCCTAATAGCCTCTATCATGGAATTATTTTGCCCTCACACTCCATGATTCAACTCCCCCACATCCTGAAAGGAAAACAGCTGTCTACGCCCAAGCTGCTTTACTGATCCAACAGGACTACTGTAAGCAAGTCCGAAATTCTTGTTGTTGTTTTATTTGGAGGCTTAGGGAATATTATGGAGTAAAGCATCCTCAACTCAAGCCTCCTGGGGCACAATATTGATTCCTTCTAACCACAGCAAGTTACAAAACATCTGACTTGTGCAGTTCTTGGTGGATGAGCTGCTCTGCCAAGTAAGTAAGAAGATTAAATTAAATAATAGAACTGAAAATACTAAATATCCTTCACTGTTCCAGGATATTTTTCCTCACTGGTTGCAAATGAAGGCAGAAAGATGATCTTGCCACAGATTGTGCTTTGAGGGCTGGGTATGCAGCTGGCACATACTCAAGCCTATATTTAAAAGCATAGCAGGCATGAAGGAGAACTGAGATGAAGGGAGAAGGGAAGGTTGCTGAGAAGAGTGGGATATTTTGGGCTACAAAATACCTTTGTAATCAAATTGGGTTTTTTTTCCTGGGGAAGAGGGAGTAAGGGGAAGAGGGAGGGAGAAAGGGAAAGATTTTACAATTCCTTCAAAGTCATTTAAAAAAAATTCCCCCAACCTCTAAACTTATAATACACAAAATCTAAAGAGAGAAGTTTGTTTTTTAAAACAAGTATTGATAGCCTCTCCCTCAGTAGTGCATGTAGAAGCTCTGTAACTGCAAAGATAAACAGTAAAAATACTAAGTGTACAGAAAGGAGTAAAATGGTTTTTGCCCTCGGAAACTGTATCTGCTTCATAAGAATGTTGAGCATATCTACCACAGATTTACACAGGGTCGACGAGTGGTCTGACAGGTAACTAATTAGAACAAAAATTATTCTATATGAAAGAGAACCCCATCACATTTCTACAACCTGATAAGTGCCTAGGAAAATATGGTAATTAAACAGGACTAGGTCAACTGAAAATGAGGTGTTTCACTTTTCAATATATTACTAGAGTAGAATTTTTTTTCTTTGTAGCTAAAGTTGACTGTAGATATCCTCTTACTTATGTGATATATTAAGAAACACACTTTATTCCTGACTAGCAGACCATACTGCCTTTATTAAAGATTATTCCTCTGACAGTACTTTTTTTTCACTTGTTTAACCTCATTTTTGGGAAGTTACTTAAAGTACATAAAGATTACTTAAACTATGGTTCCACAGATATCGCTCTTAAAACAGTTACTGTACTGCCCCAAGAGACAGATGAGGGGAATGGTAACATAGTATAAACTCTATGGTAAAACAAACAGCATAATAATTAAAAAAGCCTTTACATTGTAAGAGGATCTTAAAATAGTCTCAAAAGAATGGGAAGAATGCCAGAAAACCTTCTAGTGAACAAGGTTGTCTTTAATAAAATGTTGCCTAAAATTTGCTAAATTACTCATAAGCCCATCCTGCTTCTTTTAAAGCAAATGAGAATTAAAATCCAGGAAAGAAATACAGTGAAACCCCAGTGCATTGCGACATCTGCATTATGATCCCGCCCATTTGCGAGGGGAATTTCTCACAGTTTTGCTTCCACCGTTAGTGAGTTTCCCGTGCTGACACATGCACAGAGCTTCTGCTCCGCCGAGGGGCGGTGCCAGAGCCCAGACCCACAGGGAGGCCCAGGAGTCATGCTGTCCCCTGTTACTCTAAGCGCAGCTGGGGAACTGACACCCCCTCCCCACCGGGTGCGTGTTACTGTTTCCATGGCTACAGGCAGGGAAGAGAAGTGCCACAGGAAAGTAGGGCTGGCTGCAGTGGCCAGCGGGACATGCTCACTCCACTGCCACTGTTGAACCCCCCTGTGCCGCGTGGTGCTGCCGGGCCAGCGTGCGGCGCATGGGGCCGGTGGTGCATGGTATGGGCGGCACGTGGCGCAGGATGGGCGGCATGAGGCGGGCACGATCACTGGGGCTGGAGCAGCGGCACGGAGTTTGGGCTGTGAGCGCACGGCTACGGCGGCCGGAGAGGCCCGCAGATTCTCGGGGTGGGGGGGGGGGGGTCTCCCGCGTCAGAGGGGGCTCAGAAACGGTTCCTTTTGCTCCCCTGTGCTCAGGGAGCCCGAGAAGAGAAGCAGAAAAGTGTCCCCAGTTCTCCAGAATGGTGGGGGGTGGAGCAATGGGCGTGGCCTGCATGCATATTAACGACCTGCACTTCTATGCAAGTTTATCTTTTCGCGAGGCCCGTGACCTATCCCGTTCCTCGTGTAGGATGGGGTATAACTGTATTACATTGAGGAACAAATAATGAGGATACTTTTTAAACACGAGTCATACGTTACAGTTACCCGAGTGTCAGGGAGCAATGCATACACCAATGACCTCTGTACCCAACTGTACTGTCTTTCTGACCCATTTGCTTTACTTTCCTTCCTTTTACTTTTCATCCATAAATAACACCACTGAATTATTTCCCCCCCTCAAAACAGTGTGCTAGAAAATACCAGAAAGTATTAAAAAATAACATTATAAAGGCAGCAGATAACATCTGAGAGTTTCAGAAATACAAGAGGTCCTTAGTATCATCAAATAAAAAGTCAGAGCAGTAATACTGTAAAAAACAACATGTTGCAATTTCAAGGGAAAGAACAATCAAGAACAGAGGAGGAAGGCTCTGCTAAGGATTGGTTCTTAGTTTACATAGACTCTGGACATTGGCTTGTGTTGTCATTAGAGCTAGAAGAATCAGAATTTCTGCCAAATACATAATGTAATACAGAAAATATTTTAAAATAGAAGCCTGCCTTCCCATAAAAAGGCATTTTTCAAACCTCTTATTGTGCTCTTCTCACTCATTATAGCTCTCTCTCCTGCTTATAAATGTACTCTCCCTGGTTTTCTTTCTACCTTTTTTTCAGTCTGTCCATCATAATTTATTCTTGTCTCTCTCTTGTAACAGTATGTCCTGTAACAAGATTAAATCCAGATGAGATTTTCTGAAAAAGCAGAAAGAAATTCTTTCATGAATTGAACTTGCCTTCCCCAGAGATGTAATGGGATTGAAAACAATAATCCTATAATTTCACTGTTGCTCTAGAAAATAGATGCAGGAAGTTTTTTTCATCTTCAAATGGGAGTTCAAAGAGTGAGAATTTCACACTTGGCCTTTATTCACCAAAACCACAGCATTTGAAGGGGAGATAATTTCAGAAAGAAAGACTGAGGGGCAATACGCTGTACGAGTTAGCAGGAGACAATGTTCCAGTAGCAGGACTATAACACCACCTTAGCAGGGCTGACGCTCCAAGTGGTCTGTCTTGCAGTGATCCAGTAACAGATATACCAATATACAAACACACAGCACTGAAAATATTACAAGATCATGGCTAGTCTTACAGCTTTTTGTGTTTTCCTTAATTCTCCAAACTGCTGCTAAGTCATTGATTTTTATTTCAGACAACTTTTTTATTTGTCTGAAATTTTTTAATGAAAAAAAGTGAAATATCTTGCTCGTGTCAATAGAGTGAATGGTTTTGAAATGTGAATTCCTGTCAACCAAAAAGAGTAAAGAAAATGAATTTATTATTTTTAATGCAATATTTTTCATAGGTTTGTCATACTCAGATACATATATAGAAGTGCACAAACATGGCAACAAATCAACCGCTCACACAGGCAAAGGAGACATTTTCTTTCTTTCCTCAAGTACCCCAACATGAAAGAAGAGAACAGACAAGTATCATCATCTACTTTTTAACTGCAGATTCAGCTTAACATAATGAAATACAAATGTCTGATACTCTCAGATTGCATATCCTTCTAGTAATTAGTTAGGCAGTGATTTAAGGAAAATCAGTCAGGACTCAAGGTAGTTGCATGCATGCTACAGAAAAAGTTTATTTTTGGCCCAAGAGCCAAGGTAAGAGGCATGGCAGTGTCCCCTGCCCTGTCAGGTGCCGAAACAGGACCACCCAGATTTGTCACCCATCTTTAAACCCTTGTCTCATACATATGCAAATCACCCCATGAATATTCATCCTTTCAGCATTGTCATGTACCAGAACTTTGCCATGAGTCCTTCAACCAATTAGCTTTGATGTTGCTCATTCTTTCCCCCTTGTTGTGGCTAATACTCGCTTTTGTTTACCTTCAGAGACTGCAGGACAGCATTTTTCACCCTTAATATTCAACCTTAACTCGCAGGCCTCCTGAATGATTTTAAAGTCTACTAATCCTTCTAAAATTAACTAGAAATTCACTAAATTCTCACTAATTCACTAAAATCCCTAAATCTCTATGCCCTGACCTAACTCACTAAATTTGTCATTTTCTGAATCCCCAAATAAATTCCCTCCTCTTCTTGTAAATTACGCAAATTCTTTTGCGTCACACCCAGCTCATGAGCTCCAGACCTCTTCAGAGCCTTCTTTTGTCTTCCATTTTACGTACCTTCCATCTCAATTGATGCCTTTTTACCCGATCGTATCCTTCTCTTGTTAGAATGCACAAGCACATAGAGCATAGTGCTACAAAGCAAATTACACCTCCTAAAATTATAACCCCCACTACCACTACAAAGAATCCTTTTAACTAAACTTGGTCTGTGTAACGGGTTTTACCCTGGCTGGATGCCAGGGGCCAGCATGGTCGCTCAGTCCCAATAACAAGATGATATACAAAGGGTGGTTTGGAATAAGGCAGTTTAACATAGCACAAATGAAGCAAGGCAAAAGCCCGCGCAGAAGCAAAGCAAAAGAACTAATCTCTACTTCCCCATCTGCAGAAGTATCCATATCCAGGGAAGCAGGGCGCTACGCATCCCGGGAAGAACAATGAATGTCCCCCGTCCTTGCTCCCTTCCTCCACTTTTATATCTGAACTGACGTCATATGGTATGGAATATCCCTTTGGTCAGTCTGAGTCAGCTGGCCTACTCATGTGCCCTCCCAGAATCTCATCCTCAGTTCGGGGGAAGGGGCAGTGTGCCCAGCTGTAGTCAAAACACTTGTGTGTTATCAACACCCTTCCAAGGTACAGCATTGCGAGGACTGCTGTGGGCTCAGACAGACCCAATACAATCTCCACCCCTTATTCCATACCATTTACATCTCGCTCAGATCACAGATAATGAGAATTTATATATACATATATATATATTTAACCCCTATCTCCCGTGCTTTTACAAATAGATGTTAGTTCCCTCTTCTGTGTCCTCCTCCCACCCTTCCAGATCTTGGGCTTCATTCCATCGGGATGGGTACTCAGGACAGAAGA